>QNUK01001399.1:25000-63378 GCA_013621035.1 Clarias magur | reverse complement strand
ATTTTTAACATAAAATTACCCTTATTATAAACACACTCTCATCTCTCCCAAGCGCGCACACACATGCACGGACGCACATATGCACAGTGGACATGACAAATATTTAGGGCCTGAGCTGATATCAGCCCTATATGGTGTGTGAAGTGGACAAGTTGTGTGTTGCACACCGGGGGGCGCTGGCTTTTTGTAAGTCTTAACACGCTCAAATAACACACAGGTTGAGCGGTTTGCCCGGGTGGCGATGGCTCAGGGTGCTTGGGCTCGCTCATCGTTGCTTGCAACTATATTTTAAAATTGTAATTATTAATTTTCCTATAGTAATATAACTAGAGTGGTGCTTGCCGTGGCAAAATATTGGAGTCATGCTAGCAACATGCTAAGCACTCTAGCATCATGTTAGTGACATAAGAAATTTCCCTGCTGTGGGATGAATAAAGGGATATCTTATCTTATCTTTTAATGATGTTGCTAGCAACATGCTAATATCGTTACAGAATGCTAGCAACATGCTAATCAGCTAAACACCGTGCTAGCAACATACTAAGCACTCTAGCATCATGTTAGCGACATTCTCATGATGTTAAGTTCATAAGACATATAAAATCAAATATGTAAAATATATAAAAAATAAAAACCCACTTTATGTTACGTTGCCCTTAAATAACATTATTTATACCCATGAACATGAAGGCACCACAAATTAACCAACTAACATCATAACTAACTCATGTAATAATTGAACAATTAAAAAAAAATAAAAAATCTTAACCCAGAGGGTTTAATACGATTAAACCTTTAACATGATTAATATTAATATGATTAAACCACAAGGTTTAGGAGTGTGTTTATGGAAATTTTTGACCATTCTTCCAGAAGCGCATTTGTAAAGTCAGAACCTGATGTTGGACGAGAATGCCTGGCTTGCAGTCTCCACGAATTTGTTGTTCATTTAAGGAAACATCTAAAGAAGCATTTCTTCTGTACATGTTCCCTCTCAGAAAGTGTTTTATTTTTTTTTAAACATTACCTCTTATTTTGCACTTGAGTGTCTCATGTGTCTGGGCTACCCGTCCCTTAATACTCAAACACGTGTTTGACTCACAATGTCATTTATGTACTGGCAAGTGGCTTTTTGGCGTTTCTTTTGAGCAGTAAAGAGCTTTCCGAACCGAACAACACTTTAGGCTCACATTCTCCCTTCTTTCTTTACAGTACATTCCACACAAACTGGGACAAATATAGCACAACAGTTTAAATAATGCTTTTAGTTGATGTTCCTAACCACTCTGCCTTACAACCTGCTCTAAAATGCTCATTGCTACCACATCTGAAACACTGCTGACAGCAATCCTCCCCTGGCTGCACACAAGCACAACACCTTGGGTAAAGACGTGGCACTGGATAATAATGCCGCGGTACAAATCTCTGTTGGAACTCAGCTGTGTCTCTTGCCCATCCTGGCCCGAATGCTGGTTGGTACTTCTGCATTGGTGCTGGTGGTTGTGGATTCTGGACCAAGTGCAACAACAGATACATTGTAGCGTTTTTCTGCCGTTTTGGTTCCTTTTCACACCATACTGATTGCTCTGGTCCAAACCAGTTGAATCGAACCAAAATGCAGCCACGTGATAACATCCACATCACTCGTTGGCCACATGTGTCATTGATCGTTTTTCCTAATCTGCTTTAAGATTGGTCAGAAATTTGCAAAAGAATTTCCGGAAGTAAACAAAGACAGGAGGAAAAGCCGGCAGACAACATGCTGTTCTTTAGTATGAAGAGACGACTTCGCAGCTTGATTATAACCTTGGTCGTTGTGTGAAAATTTTTTTGTATATACATCAATACATACAATTTGAGAATGAAGCGCGGATGCGGCTGGAAAACAATGTTTTAATGATCATCAGACCAAATTTCAATGAGGCTCCGCACCTCCTCACAACTCCACGTTTGTCCGCGAGCTGCCATGCTGCTTAAGCGCTAAGTGACCTGTCAACAAATACTAGTCCTCATCCCACAATGCACAACGCAGCTGACTACGGCAGCTGGATTAGTCCAAAAATGTGCAGTACGTTTTGCAGTTGGGTCTGTTCAAGTTCGGAACGTGTTCTCACCACAAACGAAATGCTCCAGTGTTCGTTTGAAAGCAATTCTCAGTCTCGAGGAATTCTCAGTATGCTTGTTTGTTCTGATTTTCTTCCGAACTAGAGTGTGATTGCTGCATTCACACGTACTCAAACGAACCGCACCAAGAGGGAAAATGAACTCTAGTGCGATTCAACCGTACTAAATAAGACAGGTGTGAAAGCACCCTAAAAGGACATAATATTTGATTTAAGATAAGAAGGTGGGGTGAAAACATTGGTTAAGGAGCAGAAGCAGTTTCTGGTTCTATGCTTGGCAGGGGGTATCTCCTTGATCTCAGATAGGAAATCAGGGGCAGTGCGGAGTGAGAAGGTTTTGGTGAGTGCTGCTGTTCTTTTCCATCAATACTTTACTGGACTAGACTGTGCTTATGTTAGTTACGCATGATGAACTGGCATGTTTCTTTTTTTTGTCTTGACTTTTCTTTTCTTTGGTGCAGGCAGTGTTCAGCGTCTCCAACAGTCATTCATCTTACTGTACTGTATATAGCGGTATGCAAGAGGTAGGGCTTTGTCACGGGACCTAGGATGAACAAGAAGACCAGGAGGCAGTAGTGCGGTGAAACAAACAGAAAAAAACCTTTATTTCTTTACTTTTCCTTGCGGCGAGCTCAAAAAAAAGGGGAAAAACGAGGTGTCCCAAAAAAAATCATAAAGCAGGTTTTAATGCTCCTTATGCGCCCTTGGCTGAGCCGCCTTACTGAGCTTCCTTTATGGGGTGCGGTGCGAGGAGCAGCCGGTATGCTTGTGCTGTCGCCGTTCCTGCGAAGAGGGAAAAAGAGAAACAGTCGAGTGTCGGGAGCGCCGGGCGAAGACACGAAAGTCGGCGGGGTCGGAATCTAGTGGGGAAAAAGACAATAGCATTAAAGTTTGCCCTCGATAACCTTCTTCCCCCGAATGGGAGATTCCCTGCTCTTTCATAGGCAGCCGATGACAGCAGGACGGTAGATGATAAGTTAGAGTTAGAACGCCCCGCCCTTCGTCCATGGGCGCTGTCCGTGGTGCTGATCCCTTTTCGTTTCTCTGTTGTTTTGGACGAGCGCGGAGCTGTCAGTCTGTATTCGTAACTGACCATGTACCCTATGTCACAGGCTTCTAATATTGTCAGGTCAGTCATGACAATATGCATGCATAGACTGAACTCATGCTGGGTCATATTTTAAATTTGAAAGTCCTGTTTGTTTCTTGAAAAGCAAACAGGTCAATGGCCCTAAGCAGGACGTTGCAAGGTGTCTCCTTGATGTTCTGAACCTCCCAAGTAACTTGCTTGTACAATTCTGTTCCACCTCTCTCCTGGAAGAGAGATCTAAAAATGTCTACTTAGAGCAAGCAGTGCGAGTGTTCATTTGTCTTCTAGGTAACTGGAGACCTGGTCACAGCAACAACAATCTCTGACACTGGATAGTCCACTTTCAATTTGTCTGGCCAGATTAAAAAACTTTAGCCCTTCTTTCTGTCCTGGCTCACCTATCTGTTATCCTTTCACTACATTTAGTTATCAGGTGTACAGGCTTCCAGCTTGCAGAGGGATTTATGCTTTTGCTCATCAGAAAATCTAGTGCATTCTCTTTTTCCTGTAACAACAGCCTTAGTACCTCTAATTCCTAGTGACCAGTTTGACTCATAACTTTGCATGCATTTAGATATTTAGCCATGTGAATTTTGTCCATCATGTCTTGAATGTTGAGGAGGTCTAACATGCCTTTGTCTTCTAGGTCAGAGAATGTGTTTTACCAGACACATTTTATTGGTCCTGAAATCTAAAGTGTAATGTAAAGTGCATGCTTGAATGAATTGTTCTACAGTGAATATGTACCGTGTTCCTGTAATTTCAAACCACAGCTTCATCAAAAGCTGGGCACACTCTGGGTTTATTTTACTATACTGCTGTGTATTTTGACTGTATCAGGGGTCGTTCACATGCTGCATCTTGTCCGTGCTCAATTATGTTACTTTAAATGAAGATGTATAACAAGTGCTTTAACACTTATGATTTTTCCATATGTACTTACAGCACAGCAATATAGCAAAGACCCAACTTTTCAGAATACTGCAAGCAGACCGCAGGTCATATTTTCAGTGTTTTCTTTGTGCTTAAAGGATGGAAAGCACTCAAGCATGTAATTTCCCCCTCTTGTCCCTCTTGTCAAGGGAAATCCAGTTATATCCTACAAATTCTTCATCGCATGCAGTGGACAGCTCATGGTGGCTTATTAAATCACTATAAATGAAGATTTTTTTTCTTGTAGCGAAGATTTTGTCTAAAACACTTAAAAGTAAGAGTTGTTTAGGTTTACAGGCAATAATTTGCAGACAAACAGAGTAATTTTTTGCAATAACTTGGAATATATTTCAAATCTTTCTGACACTTAAAAATAAGTTACTTAAAAGTTATAGTCTTTTGGTTTAAGTATCTGATTGCAGGTAAACAGTGGCATGTTTTCCATTAGGATTGAATGTATTTAGTCTCAGAGTGACTTGCTTGTAAATTATAATCAAGTTTAAGTCATTTTCTTATCAAGAATTGTTCTGGACTTTTGACCTTGAATAGCAATCAGATCCAGACCCTGTCTTATGCATTGACAGTTAAAATAAAAGTCTAGAAAGGTCCACAGAAAGTGGTCACATCCTTGGGCCACTACCATGTATTTGTACCAACTTAACTCCCCCCAAAATCCCTGGTCAGTTTCTTCAGTGCTGAAGCAATGATACAGTAGAACTCCAGGGCGTGGGGAATTGGCATGGGAGCTGTGGAGGAACTGGGCATGAGCACAGGGATGGAATTTAAAAATGAATAATAATGAAAAAAATTCACCATTCAATGATCACAGACAAAAGTATCTAATTTTCTCATGAAAAGCAAATAAATTCCAAATAGTTCTTTTTACTTAGCATTTATGCTAATGGTATGAGAACCATAAAAGCTTTTTAGTTTATTATTTCAATGTATTTTTTCATGTCTTTGTTTTTGGTTAAGCTTGTCAGTCCATATCATATTCCCATAAAAGGAAATTATTATATTTTTATATCTTGCTACAATCTTAATGAAATCGAGATGATGTTACTTCCTGTTGTGATCAAGTGTAACTTGTGGAATACTGTATACTGGTATCATTGCGACTATTATAGCTGTTGTGGAACTGAAATGTAGCTTGGATTGGCAGAACATAATAATTTACTCATGGAAAAGAATGCTTCATGCATGAATTTAAATGTTAAAGGGATTTACACACTATAAAAACACTAATACACAATGTAGTTACATTGAGCTGGAACAAGCACCATCCTTTTCAACGTGCTACAGTATTAATTTTGTAAGTTCTTTTTTTTTATTTTACATTTTTTAAATTATTGATCTGAAACATAGCATTGGTTGTCGTAAATATCATAAATTATTTTTAAAACATCTTTTTTTCATTACTTTATTTAATTTATTATTTTTTTATTGACTTTTCATATAGCCACATAACAAACAACACTTAAACCGGAATACAAACACACACCCCTCCTTACAAACATGCTCAATTTATAATTGACGCTTTAAGTACGATAAAAACAAACAAACAAACAAACAAACAAACAAAAAAAACTAACAGAAAAAATTGTAACAATAAGATATATAATAAACAATATATCTTATATATAATAAACAAAGTAATTATTTTTTAATTAAAAATAAATAAATAAGTTAGTCAGAGACATATTTATAATGTCCAGTAAAGTCTGTATTCACCTTTACATAATATTCATGTATGGTTCCCAAAGCCGTTCAAAGTTTCTCTGCTTGCCCTTTGCAATATGTGTGAGTCTCTCCAGTCCGATACAGTTCAATATCTCTTTTTTCCACATTTTCAAGGATGGCACTTCCATGCTTTTCCATCTCAAGGCAATAACTCTCCTAGCCTGAAGGAGGCCAAAATCTATGAGCTTAGTCTGCTTCAAAATAGACTCTAGTGAGTATATACCCAGTATACAAAGTTGAACATTCAGAGGAATATTCTCACCGAGCATGTTCGACATACGTTCAATAACATTTTTCCAAAAGTATTGTATTTTTTGACATCTCCAAAGACAATGATATAAAGTGCCTTTCTCATCCCGACATTTAGAGCACACATCTGGGATGTTATCAGACATACGATGAAGTTCAACGGGGATTATGTAGAATCTCATTAACCATTTATATTGAAGTAATTTAAACCTTGTATTTATTGTTTGCATTCGTGCTTTTAGACATGCCTCATTCCAGTCTGCCTCATCAATATCTTCCTGCATATCCAATTTCCAGGCATTCAATTCATCTAATGTTGATTCAGGGCTGTATTTAACCAAAAAATTGTAATACATAGATATATGCCTCCTTCCTTCTAAGTTTTTAAGAGTTATCTCCTCTAATTTTGATAAAGATGGTATATAGCTTATCTGTTCCTTTTTTGATGACATGTAACTTTTTAACTGTAAATATATATATAAAAAAATGTCTTTTTGGGGATTGAGTATTTCTGGCATAAGTGATCAAATGAAAGTAAAACTCCATCTTCATATAAATCCATAATTTTCTGAATGCCTCTTGTATTCCAAAACCTAAAGCCTCCCATCTTTATTGCCTGGTATAAATTGTGCATTACCCCAAACAGGAGTGAATTGGGACAGTTCTGGCATATCGCCAATATATTTATGAGCAGCATGCCAAATTGAGATTGTATTTTTAAGAAAGGGATTTCTTGTGTTCCGTTTTATGGACTTCACATCTGAGGAGTATAAATAAATTTTTAATAGCAGGTCTGGAGTGCATGATTGCTCAATGTCTACACAAGCCGGAGGTGGTGCTGTGTGGAAATAATTTAATGCTGAAGTCAGCTGGGCGGCCATATAATACCATCTAAAATTAGGGAAGCTGAAGCCTTCCCCCGTCTTAGGGTAAATGTAATAATTTAAGGCGAAGTCTAGCTTTTCTGTCATTCCAAATAAATTGGGCAAATAGTTTGTTAAGTTTATCATAAAACGCATTTGGTAATGGCAATGGGAGTGTTTGAAAATAGTATAGAAATTTGGGTAGAATATTCATTTTTATTATGTTAATTTGTCCGGTCATGGATGTTGGTAAATTTGACCATTTTTCCAATAACTCACTAGTTCTGTCCATCAGGGGGATCATAATTTATTGTGATTATTATTTTAACACCTAAATAACTAAAGCCCTCTGTAGTTGCCATGAAAGTGGTGTTTACATGTGGTTTCGCTCTTAGATGCAGGAGTGTGTGCGTGTCGCCCATAGGGGCGCGAGTGTGTGTGTGTGTCGCCCATAGAGGCGCGAGTGGGCCATGCTTGGAAGAGCCTATGTGTTTTGCATGATGCTTATCTTTGTTTAAAAAGAGACTGTGTTTTTGTTTGGTGAGCTTCTGTGTTGGACTTGATTTCTGTTCATGTCCTGTTTGATTTTGTTATTAAAAGACTTTTTTTATAATAAGAATAATAAATAACGCTTGAAGAGCCTCGTGTGGATTTATGTGACGAGTCATTTTCTCAGGACAAAATTCTTACATTGATATTACGGATTTTATTTAGTTTCTTCATTCAAGCACTTATTGTTTTGTTAGACACGAGCATGCACTAGCTATTTTTAACATTCATTTAATAACAAGCATTTATTTGGCAACGACTACCATTTATGTGCACATTTCTTCTTGGTTGCTACAATAGCATTTCATTTACAAAAACACTTCAAAAAGAACAAAAGGGATTAGCAAAGCTGCTCCACTTTGTTCTCTCCAAGTGAATTGTTTAAAGTGTCTGTCTGTTTCTATTTGCAGCTTCCACTGTGATCACTGTGTCTGTAATTCTGCTGCTGCCTGTGACTGGACTCATATTCCTCGCTTTACAAATAAAATGTAGTATGATACAAACTCACACACACACACACACACACACACACACACACACACACACACACACACACACACACCTAGGTTTGACTGAATGTGAGCAAGTGTGTGTAATAGTGTACTATGTCCTCCAATCGGCTGATGTAAAACATTTACTGTAAACAGCGACATTAAGGAATAAATTCTATGATTGTATGATGTCTTATTTATTTTTATAAGCATTTTAAGTTATATTTAAATAAGGACTCTCTGAAAGCTCTAATCAGCATTTGTATTTTATATCTTATTGTTACAGTAGACTTTATTAATTAGTGACTATAATAGGAAATGTTTATGTTATATGAATCATGATAAAATCTCTGGATTAAAACAGTGAGATTAACTACAGATTATCTTATTATTTTCTTAAAGCTTCTATGTCCAGGTGTTCCAATCAAGACTCAGGACACGGCCAGGAGGTAACTGTCTCTATCAGTGTGTGTTCATTTGCAACAAAAGGTGAAAATATGTAGATGTACTATATATAGATTCTATTTCTCTTTTCTTTCAGGTCTCTGTTCCTGTGTGTGACTGTGAGGAAGAGAAATCTGCTGAAATTCTAACTTACACAGTGGTTATGTACAGCAATGTCACCAACTCTAAATGCAGGTCCACACATTAAGGATGAGGTCTTGTGTGACTATACTTCAGTCGGTTACATGGCTTTAATGTGAATAGATTAATGGATTGAGATTAGAGCTAAAATATTTGTACTTTGGATCTCTACCGTTATGCTGATACTCTTCTTCCTTTGTTATATGTAAAGTACAGACCAAAAGTTTGGACACACCTTCTCATTCAAAGAGGTTGAATTTGTATTATGGCAAGAAAAAAGCAGCTAAGTGAAGAAAAACGAGTGTCCATCATTACTTTAAGAAATGAAGGTCAGTCAGTCCGAAAAATTGGGAAAACTTTGAAAGTGTCCCCAAGTGCAGTCACAAAAACCACCAAGCGCTACAAAGAAACTGGCTGACATGCGGACCGCCCCAGGAAAGGAAGACCAAGAGTCGCCTCTGCTGCGGAGGAGAAGTTCATCCGAGTCACCAGCCTCAGAAATCGCAGGTTAACAGCAGCTCAGATCAGAGAGCAGGTCAATGCCACACAGAGTTCTAGCAGCAGACACATCTCTAGAACAACTGTTAAGAGGAGACTGTGTGAATCAGGCCTTCATGGTAGAGTATCTGCTAGGAAACCACTGCTAAGGACAGGCAACAAGCAGAAGAGACGCGTTTGGGCTGAAGAACACAAGAAAGAACACAAGAAAGAAAACTCGCTGAATGAGAAGGTGTGTCCAAACTTTTGGTCTGTACTGTATGTGTTATACTTACTGGAGAAAATTGTCTCTGTACAGCTCCAGTCTTAATTAGATGAGGTGTTCCAGTCTGGTTTTAAAGCTCTCCACAGCACTGAGTCCACCTTCTTAAAAGTTTTTAAATATCGCTTAATAACTACTGACTCAGGGAATTTTTCCATTCTTTTGCTCTTAAAACTAACAGCTGCATCTGACACTGTGGATCATTTCACTCTCATTCATTGTCTGTAACACACTGTGGTCATTACTGGTTCTGCCCTGGACCGGTTCAGATCTTACCTAACAGTCAGAAGTTTTTCTGTTGGTCTTGGTGACTTTGTATCCTCATCAGCAGTTCTTACATGTGGTGTCCCACAAGGGTCTATTCTTGGGCCTCTATTATTTTTACTTTACCTACTGCCTTTGGGATCCATTATTAGGAAGTACAGAATGTCTTTTCACTGTTTTAAAGATGAAATTCAAATTAATCTTTCTTTAAAAAAGAGGGATACAAACATTTTGGAATGCCTGGAGGATGTCAAAGCATGGATGGCATGGATGGCTGGAGTCGAAAAGAGACTAAAAGTGCTGATATTACGACCCAGTGCACCATGTGTTTACTCTTTCACAGAGCCGTGTTCCCTTTAATCTTATGTAAAACCAACTACTAGTAACATGGATGATTATTGGACAGTAATTTTAACCTGGATAAGCAAATTAACTCTGTTGTTGAAGTTAGCCTGTTTCAGCTTATGCTCTTGTCCAAGGTCATGCCAATTTTTAACAATAAAAGATCTTGAAAAGGTTATACTTGCTTTTATTTAAAGTCAGCTTAATTATTTTAATGCCCTCTATGTTGGTGATGGTCATGCCTCGATTGCACAGTTGCCATTTTTCAAATAAAGACAGAAGTTAAAAACAAGTGGATAAATGCAGGAAGATTCTCACTGTATGATGACACCGAATCAGCAGAGTTCTGGGTGAGTCTCCCACCACTAATATTAACAGAAATATAAAATACAAAACACCAAGAAATCACACCTTATTATTATTATACTTCTGTAATACTTCAGTCAGTTACACTGCTTTATATGGATAGATCACTGGACTGAGATTAGAGCTAAATAACCTGTACTTTGGATCATTACTATTTTGTTGAGACGCTTCTTCCTTTGTTATATGTTAGTACACCAGATTATCTAAAAATCCACAATAAAGAGACATTTATTAATGTTGTGAATTTATCAAAGATTTCATTTTATACAAGATTTTTTATTCTCTTTATTCTTTAGATCGCTCCACATTCATAGTTTCTGTACTGTACTGTAGATCAAACCTAATAAACTTTAGTTAATAACAGTATTGTATCAGTATTGTAGTTACCACTAATGAATTAAGGCTTTGGTGCTGGAAAATATCATTTCTTTTCATTTATTTGGTGCCGTGATTGTAACTGTGAATCTCATTGTTCTTATACCAGACTGTAGAATGAACCTCTTTAAAACCCCAGGAAATGTAAAGTAGGAGCTCATGTGTAGAACTGTGAGACCAGCTGTCTGTTAATGCTGTGCTTAATGTTTTGTTTTATTAGAATAAGTGTTGATTGTTGTAAAAGAAATGTGTTAATGTGTTGCCTGTGTTGTTAGTCACTATAATGTTGTTGTGGTTTTGTTCGGTCTATAATCTAACACTGGTTATCCCTATCCTAGCAGTTCTGTAGCTAAAAATCAAGCCTGTGTGTGTGTGTGTGTGTGTGTGTGTGTGTGTGTGAGAGAGAGTTTAACAATGAAATTCATTGCTTTACCAGTGAGATTCTGGTCAAGTTTCTTTCTTGCTGATGCTGTGATGCACCTTATACTCTAGGGGGCAGTAGAGACCATCAGGCATTAGAGCAGTACACACTGACATGGAGTAATAAATATCCTCAGTAAAGTTAATACTGGATCACTGAGAGGAAACACATGAGCCTCTATCAATATTCAACTCTCACACACCTTCATATGATTGTTTACACTGTAACTGACCAGAGACTCTTTTGAAAAGAGTTTGAAATGCAAAAGCTTACAGTGTTGCCCATATGTTTTTCACACATGCACTCATTGAGCAGCTCGTTCTTAACCAGCTAAAAGAGGAAGTGGGCGCAACATCACGCTCTGTTTAAGACACAAATGAAGACACAGGGCACACTCACAGAGCAGGACGGAGACAGTAACAGTGTGTAACAGAACAGGAGATTTAATATCTTTCTGAAGTGGAGTCGGTGTGGAGATGTGTGAGTGTGAACTCAGGATGAAGATCCTCCTCATCTTCACCCTCTGCCTGATCTCAGGTAAAGAAATGCACGTCAGAATAATCCTCACTCTCAGCAGCAGTGTTACATGAAGGAAGGTTTCGCTCAGATGGATGTTTGGTGTTTTGTTAGATGGAGAAGATTCCAAGACAGTAACAGGATATTCAGGAGGAGGAGTCCTTATCAAGTGCAAGTATCATACAGGATACACACAAAACAAGAAATATTTCTGTAAGAATTCAACATCAGGCTGTTCTGACCAAATGAAGATAAACGCTAAAGACAGGTGGGTAAGCCCAGGAAGATTCTCACTGTATGATGACACCAGATCAGCTGAGTTCAGGGTGATGATGAGAAAGCTCACGGTACAGGACACTGGGACGTACCACTGCGGAGTTGATGAAATAGGGAAAGACAATTCAACACGGGTGCAACTGAAGGTAATTGAAGGTGAGCACAAAATTTATTCAGACCTTTAAACCTGACTAAGATGTCTGGACTGGTGTTTAATTTTCCTTTGCATAGCAAATAAAGAACATTTTTGTACTGGAAGATATATGTAAATTAGAGTATGAAATCCTAACCACTGTAATGGTTTGGCATTATTCATTTTCTGCATGTAAGTCTTAATTGATCTGCCTAAAGTTTACTCTGCAGGATTCGGCAATGTTAATGTTACTGTATGTGCGGCGAACGCTAAATAGTCGTGGCGCGAGATGTTGCAGCCTGTGTAAGAGCCCTGTGCGGGTACTTAGTGGGGGAGCTGTGTGAGTCTGTACTGCGATGGAGTGATGGCGCAGACTTTCAGAGACGGATCCCCATTCGTGTTGATCCCTCGTCTCCTTAAGACAGGGTTATCTCTTTCCTTTAATCCGTAACACAACGTTTCTCTTTTTTCCTTGTAAAGCACTCTTTTTTTAACACAGCTTTTCTCTCCTCTGGTCTTTTCAAACATTTTTCTCCACTTTTCTGTTCACGCATTCGTTCTCTTCACACACTTTTGTCCCTATGCCAAGGTGAAAGGAGAACGAATGTGTGAACAGAAAAGTGATCATACCTGGTGCTCCCTAATGTTTGCCTGCTGAGTGCTGATTCTTGGTGCTTAAGTATACATGTGGCCAGGTGTTGTACATGTTTCCTGGTTACTATCATGGCGGCATCACCTGGCGGCAGATCACGCTTTACCTTTTGTGTATCTGCCAGTCTGAAAATCCATGGCACTGCCTGTCGCACGAGTTGCCTTGTCACAGTTAGTTCGTGTTGAAATCAGCAGCAATCAGGATCCTTGTCATTAATCCTCATTTCAGCAGGGTTAGCCACAGGACTTGGCGAGCTAATGAACATCTACTGGTATGAAATGTCACCGGTACCTCAGTCAGTGCTGCTATATCTTCTTTATTTTCGTTTCCTTTACACCACTATTGTATTTCTACATGTTTTAAAATGCCTTGAATGTTTTTGAAAAACAATGCGACTTGTTGATCAGTTAAATGTACATCTACTGTATTACACTTGTTGCTTTAAAACTCATTAATTGTTCACTTAAAAACTATTGTGTGTGTGTGTGTGTGTGTGTGTGTGTGTGTGTGTGTAACTGATATGATTGGTTATGATTTGCAGATCTGTCCCATGAGAGGTTCATCAGTAAAACCGTCCATGTAGGAGGAGATTTAAACATCAGCTGTAAATACCCAGAATCCCTCAGGAGTAATCCCAAGTTTCTCTGCAATACAAGCCTACACGAGTCAGTTAGTTTTTATAAGGAATCTGTTAAAGAAAGTATGAAATATGTAAACATGGGGAAATTCTCCCTGTATGATGACGGAGAAAGACGAATCTTGACTGTGAGTATTAGAAATGTAACTGAGCGAGACGCTGGTGAATACTGGTGTGGAGCTGAAGCAGCCTGGGAATCTGATCAGGGATACAAGGTTTATTTCACACAGATCATCCTGACAGTCACTGGTGAGTTTTATTCTGCATTAACTATTTTACAGAGACTTTGTGTGAAGCACAGAGGTTACTAGGCTTTTTCTTATACGGCTCGATATGAAGGGATACGCTAATAGACCAGTTAATATTCTAGGATCGCTACAGGGGGGCAAAAATATATATGTGTTTGGTAAACTGCAGTAAGAACACGGACAGACCAAGAGAATGACTTGAAGTCGCTTTGTTTACTTTTTGAAATAAATAAATAAAAAAAAAACATGAAAACACAGCAAAACAATAAAGATAAAATATGAAAATCATCTTTCTTTTCCTTCAAAACTTAGTTTGGGCTCCTTTGTAGGTAGTTAATCTAGATATTCCTGTTGCACTATATTATTTCTTTAATAGTTAACTTGCTCTAATTTTGGGATTATTACCTTTCTTATATCTGTTTATTTCTGGTCTTATTTCGAACCGTAATAGAACAAACACTCATTAACAATAGCAATGTATGAAACGTTCTTGGTCCATAAAATAAATGTGAACATGGGGAAAGAAAAAAATAAAAATGTCCTCCTAGTCCAAATGATGAATCCAATGAGTACAAGAGGCTGTTTGTGTAGTACAAAAGCTCGTAGTGCAAATGTTCAATAGTGCAAAATGTCAAGCAGTGTAATGATCAGCATGAGGCAGTTTTGTGGGAAACACCACTAGGAATGGATCAATTCCACCTGTGATAATGGATAAAGCTCCAATCACTTGATGAACCGCAGGATTCTCTGCTAATCGTCTTTTTCCAGATTCTCTAACTGGGTCGCTCGCCATCTCAGGATCACAGCTTAACTCAGGCTCAGGAAAAAACCCGACCTGTTTATACAAACGGCGTCACAACATTACAGACAATTAACATGACTGTTAGACTGAACATATATTTCATATGTAAACTTAAACTAATTGAAAAATACAATTTAAGCATTTTCTTAACGTGAGCATGTCACTTAATGCACTTTAAATCAGTCACATCAGTGGTTCTCAAACTGGGGGTCGTGGAATAATCTCAAAGCGTCGTCGCGAGAGGGATTAAAAAATGATGTCTTTTTTTTGTGATTATAACACACACTTTTCCGTATTACAAGTAAATGCCTGTAAATAAATATTTTCTGATTTGTAAAGATATTACTGATTGAGTGTGAGTGTTTAAATTGAGTGTTTAAAAAAAAATAAATTCGCGACTCAAAGATCTGACGTCACTGTGCAGCGACTGGCTCACCCGTTATTGCTTCAGCGCACAACTGCACGTGAGAACCGAAACTGCCGAGATGGATGAATTTGTTATTCGCAAATAGGGCTGAAACGATTCCTCGAGTAACTCGAGTAATTCGATTACAAAAAATGACCGAGGCAAAATCTTCTGCCTCGAAGCTTCTTTTAATTAATTTGAAAAGTTGCGCATTATGTTTATGCGCAATTATTTGTTTGGCGTGACACAGCGCGCTTCCGGATGCCAGCCGCCAGTAAACACCGACGAAGAAGAAGCGCTTACGTCACCCACAAAGCGGAAGGAGATGCAAACAGTTAGCGCGGTATTGATTTGAGGGAGCGTTCTGTTGCGGGCTGCAAAAATGGAAGGGAGCGATAAAAATATCGCTTTTTTGATACTTAAAGTCATTTGAAATTGTTACGGTTCGGACGGGCCTGGTGGATCCAAGTGCAGAGCGCGTGTTGTTGAATGCGCTGATGAGCGTGCGTGGGTCAAAGCCGAGAAAACGAATAGAGTCCGTGATCCAAATTCGTGGCCGAGATACGAGGACGAGGGTCGTTATCCAGAAATCCAAACAAACAACAATCCAAGACGTGAAGCAAAAATGCGTGGTCCGTAAAACAAAGCGTGAGTCGAGATCCGAGTAGCAGGGCAGGTGAAATCGCTGGAAAATTGGGCATTAAGGCACACAGTAATCTGGCAACAGGAGGTTGTTTGTGAGCAAGTTAAATAGAGCAGAGCCATGATTGAATTGAGCAACAGGTGCGCTCAAGCCGGTCAATGAGGCGGCAAAACTGAAACAGCGAACTGGAGTATGGAATGGAGTCATGGGAGATCATGGCTTAGTTTGACAGGTGGGCGGCGTGACCTGGCGTGCTGGGACAGAAATACCTTTTTTTTTTTTGTTTTTGCATCTGAGAAAAGGCTTTAAAACAAGAATGTATGGCGCTCTAATGCACTTAATTCATCTCAGTCAACTTTAAGCCAGTCCTTGTATTGTGAATAATGACGATGTTTATTTCTGATAAAATGCTGTATGCATTTAAAAAATTAAAGCAGATTTTTCTAAAAAGAAAACCAATGAATCTTTGTTTCTTTTATATATTTTACATTGCTGTTTGATTAAGCAAAAGTACATTTACTCGCTTAATCTATGAAATTTTTGGTAGAATACTCGCTTACTAAAATATTCGATAGCTACAGCCCTATTCGCAAATCTAAAACTGTTGAGGAAATTGTGGACAGTTTGCCGGAGTCATCGGAGACCATGTCCATCGACCAGGCATAAGAGCAAGACCCCGTCAGACCAAAGTAGGAAACGTCGGAAATATCAGGAGGAATTCATAAAGTATCGATTCACTTGCTCTACCGTCAACTGTCGAAGCTTTTGTGCTGACAAGAACAAGTACACCCTTCCCATTGAAAGATGAGCCAAACTTATTTTGATGTATCATAAATGTAGTCAAAATACTGTGAACAGCTTGTTTATGTTTATTGCTTGCTTTTGATCTTGTCGGTCTTCAATTAGAGGTCGCTGGTTTGAAAGTTTGAGAACCACTGAGTTACATTAGTGATTAGTTGCTGGTTTGTACTTTAGAGCTCTTCAGAAATACAATGCACCAAGTTACAACATGACACGTGAACACTCGCTGCATGTAAACTCACAGAAAACATTTCAAAACATTAACACTTCATTCACGAGATTTGAATGTCATATTTTCAACACACTTTTAATCAACCGCATCAGAGCTCACAGGGTTTACAATCACACGTCATCCACTCCAATAAACATCAATAATCACACTAAGATGACCCAGATAAGATTTTTTACAAATGTTAAAACATTATCTAATGCATTTTTTATGTACTGTATAATAAACAAGATAACTGATATACCTGTCTTTAAATCAGTCTTGACACTCGCAATTTGCAAAGCTCATGTTCTTTCTTTCTGCATCTATCCGTCGTTCTTCTTGAACGAATCTTTAATGTGACTCAGATGAACGAGTAGTCTTTAGAAGAGTAATTCGTTCATTTTCTACCGGGCGTGCAAGCGCAAAGCATCGCAGAATCTCCGTAGGTTATGTACAGGAAACAGAAATGAGTCGTTACCTCCGAGATTTTTGGTCCTGTCACGTGACGCCCATAGACGCTATGCAGCGCAACAGAATCAAAATAACGAGCGACTCAGACTAGAAGATATGATGGTGAGCTGCTCATTCTGTTTATAATAATATGTCCTCAGCTGCATTGTAATATTTTCGTTACTGGAACTATAGCCAAAATTTGTGCATGTAGACGTGTTGGGGGTCTGTTTATTGAACATGTAACATTTTATTTTATTTCTGATCAAAAGAATGACGTGAACTAAATGACTCAAAAAAAGATTCGCTCATTTTGATCCGAGTCATTAAAATTATTCAAACTTTCCATCACTAGTGCGCGTCTCACAACAACCATCCCACCTTATTCGTTATAGTTATCCTAATTATTTTAAAGTCCGCAACACAGCAAGCAAACTTACCATTTCATTTTTAATGATTTTATTTTATTACAATTTCTTCAATATATTTTAAATCATATTTGCTACTGAGTAAAAAAATCAATGAATGAAAATGAAAGGGGCCTCCGAGTGGCGCAGTGGTAAAAGCGCGCGCCCTATCATCCGGAGATCGCTAGTTCGAATCCCGGGTGGTGCTGTAACCTCTCGCAGCCGGAGGTCTAGAGAGAGCTGATTGGCCGAGCTCTCTCAGAGGGGAGGGATGAGAGGTAATTAGTGCTCCGACATTAATCACGGCTCTACAGCCAGTCAGGGGCGTCTGTGAGCTCGCGCAGCGGAGGGAGCGGATAGCGCTGTCCTCCGAGTGTGTTACGCCTCCACCAATGGTGCGCGAGCGAGCAGTTCGAAAAGATGCGGTCGGCTGGCGTCACGTGGTTCGGAGGAAACACGTGATAGTCTTCGGCCCTCCCGGCTGAGTGGTAGTAGTAGCCTTAATGTGGAGCCCCCTAGTGACGGGGAGGAATTGGACACGACTAAATTAGGGGAGAAAATCGGGGAAAAATCCAAAAAAAAGAAAATGAAAGATAATAAAAATAATGCAACTGGGAAGAAAAAAAATTACACCCTGGAAACCACTTCACCGATTGACGGATGGGGAGAACAAACGCATTAAACTTACAAGAACGATGGAGACGGACAAAACAGATGATGCAGACCCAGCTGAAAGCGACATGCCATCAAATTCTTATGAAGCAAACCCCTGGCCATATTTAGGCGACCACTTTGATTTCAAGCACAAGAAAGGCAACAGCTTTATTATGCAAAGGTGTTCCTTCAATTGAAAACAACAAGTCCTAAATATTTATATCCGCTTGATTTTTTTTAACTACACCAGAATCCCTCATCCCACTTCCGCTGGTAAAAAAGTAATTCTGTAACTTTTACTAATTTGAGTAAATTTTACTAGATTTTGTAAATTTGAGTAGATTTTTATAATGGTAACTTTACTTGTACTTCAGTAAAATGTCACTGAAGTAACAGTACATTTACTTGAGTACAACATTTTATTACTCTTTCCACCTCTGATTATTAGACAGTTAGTGAATATAACAGTAATGTGAGTATAATCGGTGCAGTTCGGTTTAGAAGGAAGATTAGTTTATCTGATATTATCTGTAAAATTAACTCCTGTCTTTTCAGGACATGAAATGATGTGATAAACAGATGTCTGTTAGGCTCAGTTTATTTTAGGCTGCTTTTATTGTCCATATGTGCATTTTTGCTTCACTGCACTTCCTGTGAGATAGCAGAAGTATAAACAGCAGTCAGTTCCACATATACAGTAATAAATGCACTGTATTGTGTTGCATCTGTTTTGAAAATCGTCAGGTTTAGATCAACATGTTCCTGTTTCAACTTGGATACCAACACTACCTTCATCATCATCGTCATCATCATCATCAACAATATTGTCATCAACATTGCACTCCTCCTCCTTATTATTGTCATCCTCATCATCGGACATACAAGCACCATCATTATACACATCGTTTCCACCCCATTCACCATCATCACCATCATCATCACTACTGTTGTCATCATCTCAGTCTCCTCCAGGTTCTCCTCCAGCAGGTGATTCTCCTCAGATGCACATCACACCAAAAATCTAACTCAATAACTTTGAATCTGATCTCTTCTAAATAATCAGCAGGTAGGGTAAAGTTAACGTTTGTTCCTCTTCCAGGATTTCCAGCGTCCACTGTGATCCCTGTGTCTGTATGTCTGCTGCTGCTTCTGATTGGAATCACATTCCTCACTTTAACTCTACAAAACAGATGCAAGATGCAAGGTATTAATACACACACAGGCATGAATATGGACGTGTGTCACGAGCTATAGTAGGGTAAGCACAGAAGCCTTAGCAGTTAGCCCGTGTAGCGTGGATGGTAAACCCAAACGCGGAAGCAACACGAGTAGGCAGGATAACCACGCAATTTATCTAAGAACTCTCTTACACGAAGAGCTAGGATCTACACAAATAAATCCGCGTTCTAGCAACACACACTCAATCAAAGAAGCAACCCAAGTAGGTGAGTACTCACAGAATAGTCGGCAAAGCGTCAGGTAAGGCATGGGCGAACTCAATGACTGAGCAATGTGAAGCGCCACATTGGTGAAGTGATGAATGGTTTGAGCTGGGAGGTGTGAAATACCGGATGGATCCGGAGCGCCGCAGGCAGCTGGAGCCGGTAGGTGACAGGATTGATACGGAGGGTAATGCGGTATGGACCGATGAACCTGGGTGATAGCTTTTTAGATTCTGTGTGAAGGTGAAGGTTTCTGGTTGAAAGCCATACTTTGTCACCTACATTGTACAATCGTCCCGGCGGGTGTCGACGGCGATGTTGAGTGGCGTAGCGGTTGTTGGCCTGTTGGATGGCGGCGTTTGCTTGGTTCCACAGCCGTCGACACCGGCGAACCAACTGTTGGGCTGACGGCACCTCAACCTCCGGTTCCTGATGATCGAACATCGAAGGTTGGAAACCGTGGCATACCTCAAATGGACTGAGATTGGTGGCTGAAGAGACATGGAGATTGTGAGATAACTCAGCCCATAGGAGGTAGCGGGCCCAGGAGCGCTGGCGATCGGCAACAAAGCATCTCAGGTAGCGCTCCAGTTGTTGGTTGGTCCGCTCCGTCTGACCGTTAGTCTGGGGATGATAACCAGAGGATAGACTACAGGTGGAATTGATCAGACGGCAGAAGGCCTTCCAGAACCGGGCGGTGAACTGGGGCCCCCTGTCCGAGACGATGTCTTTTGGGAACCCATGCAGTCGGACTACGTGTTCTAAAATCAGCTCTGCTGTTTTTTTGGCTGACGGGAGTCCGGTGAGGGCCACCAGGTGCACGGCTTTGGAGAACCGGTCGACGATAGTTAAGATGGTGTTCTTCTCTTCGGAGGCCGGCAGGCCCGTGATGAAATCGACGGCAATGTGCGTCCAGGGCCGATGGGGAACGGGGAGTGGTTGGAGTTCCCCCGGTGTCGGTTGGTTGGTATTCTTGGACCTGGCGCACACTGGGCATGCCTGGACGTACTCTTTGACATCACTCGCCATAGATGGCCACCAGAAGGCACGTCTGATGAATTGCAGGGTGCGGTTGGTGCCGGGGTGTCCGGATAATGGCGAGGAATGACCCCATTGCAACACCTCGGTCCTTACAGTTTTTGGCACGTAGAGTCGCCCAGGTGGCACACCTGCCGGTGCGGTCTCCATCGCCTGTGCACGGCGAACCCTCGTTTCCAGTTCTCAGTGAAGTGGTGCAATGATCTTGGTGGGTGTGATGACAGGCGCGGGGTCTGCCCGGGGATGTCCTCTTCGTGTTGTCGGGAGAGGGCGTCAGCTTTGGTGTTCTTGGACCCCGGGCGGTAGGATAGGTGGAAGTTGTAATGTTCGAAAAATAGTGCCCACCGCGCCTGTCTCGGGTTGAGCTGTTTTAAGTTGCGGATGGTGATCAGGTTCTGATGGTCGGTCCAGACGATGAACGGCTCTCTGGCGCCCTGGAGCCAGTGTCGCCATTCTTCCAAAGCCCACTTTATGGCCCGCAGCTCGCGGTCCCCTACCCCGTATCGCTGCTGAGTGGGGTCAAATTTTTTGGAAAAGAAACTACAGGGATGTAGCTTCTGGTCTGGACCTCGTTGAGAGAGAACAGCCCCGGCGCCCACATCCGAAGCGTCCACCTCCACAACGAATGGTTTACTTGCGTCTGGGTGCAGTAGAATTGGGGCATTGGTGAACCGGTGGCATAAGTCATGAAAGGCAGTGATGGCGGCAGGGTTGAGGCTGAAGTGATGAGAAGAGGGTCGAGTCAGAGCGGTTAAAGGGGCGGCAACCGTACTGTAGTCCCGGATAAAGCGATGATAGAAGTTCGCAAACCCGAGAAACCGTTGAAGTTGCTTGAGGGTCTTGGGTAGGGGCCAGTGACGCACAACTTCCAGTTTCTGCGGGTCCATGGCCACACCCTGGGGCGAGATGACAAAACCCAGGAACGTGGTGGAGCGCTCGTGAAAGGCGCATTTTTCCAACTTACAGTACAGTTGGTGGGCGAGTAATCTCTTAAGGACCGCTCTGACATGCTGGGTGTGTTCCTCGGCGGTGCGTGAATAAATAAGTATGTAGTCTAGGTAAACGAACATTGATGAACTGTTGGAAGGCGGCGGGTGCATTGCAGAGTCCGAATGGGATGACCAAGCTCTCGTAGTGTCCAGTAGGGGTGATGAAAGCCGTCTTTCACTCATCGCCCTCCCTGATGCGCACCAAGTTGTAGGCGCTCCGGAGGTCCAACTTTGTGAAAATGGTGGCACCAGAGAGGGCGTCCAGGGCTGAGTTGGTAAGCGGCAAAGGGTGTCTGTTCTTAATGGTGATGTTATTAAGCCCCCGATAATCGACACAGGGACGTAAGTCGCCCCCTTTCTTCTTTACAAAGAAGAACCCCGCGGCGGCAGGCGAGGAGGAGGGCCGGATGGTGCCGTGGCGAAGGGCGTCAGAAACATATCTCTCCATCGCCTGCGTCTCATCGGCGGAGAGGGAGTAAAGATGGCCGCGGGGGGGGACCGAGCCTGGCTGAAGTTCAATTGTCAGGTCATAGGGGCGATGAGGAGGAAGGTGTGTGGCTTGTCTCTTGCAGAATACTTCAGCCAGGTCTCGGTAGATGACGGGGATGGCATTGGTGTCGACATCGGGTGCCTTGGACTCCCTAGAACACGTCCCAGCCGGGCCCCGCAGGCAGAGTTCGGTGCAGGTCGGCCCCCACTGCAGGATCCGGTTCTGCGTCCAGGAGATGAGGGGGTCATGTTGGAGCAGCCAGGGGTGTCCGAGGATGATGGGTGGTGATGAAATGGAGGTGAGGTGGAACTGGATCCGTTCATGATGTTGGCCGATGGCAAGGGTGAGCGGCTGAGTCTGAGTGGTGATGGGGCTGGAGGAAAGGGGCCGACCGTCGACAGAGGTGATACGAACGGGCTGGGATAACACCTCAAGTTCCACTCCTAGTTCTTTGGCAAACGAAGAGTCAATAAAGTTACCTGCGGCACTGGAATCGATGAACGCAGTACTTCCGACCCGTTTGTGGCCAAACCAGAGGTGTACTTTGACCGTGAGACGGGAATCATCATAGGCTTCTCCGTCCCTGGGTAGGTCAAATCTTTCATTCTAATTTTAATTCTAAGTCACGGGGTGTGGCCATATTAGTAAACTTCGATGATCCAGATTTTGCGAATAATTTACTCAGCAGCCTTCCCTGCTTAAACACCCACTTGATAATTTTTGGGGGAGATTTAAACTGTGTTTCTGATCCAGTTTTGGACCGCTCTAGTTCTTGCGTTGTGTCCCAGTCTGCCATGTCTAAAATATTTTTTGATTTCATGTCACAGAATGGCCTTGTAGACCCATGGAGATTCCGTAATCCTGCAGATAAAAAATTCTCTTTTTTTTCTCAGGTGCATCATTCATATTCTAGAATTGATGATTTTTTCATTGACAGTCATCTTAATTCTTCTGTCGTTTCTTCAGATTATTTAAGTATTGTAATTTCTGACCATGCTCCCTTATCACTGGATATCCAATTATCAACGCATAAACAGACCCCATCGTCTTGGCGGTTTAACTCGCTTCTTTTAGCGGACAAAGAGGCTTATCTTAGAGGGCAAATCATCTCATACTCTGCTTTTCTAAATCGAAGTCGCAAGACTAGGCTCAACGAACTCACATCTGCTATTAGCAAACTTGACCATATTTATGCATCTAATCCTGCTCCGGAGTTGTACAAGCAACGCATTGATTTACAAACAGAATCTGATCTTCTTTCAACAAAAGAAACGTAACGTATGTTGTTACAGACTCGGGGAACGTGTTATGAATATGGTGACAAATCAAGTAGATTGTTAGCACATCAGCTAAAACGACAAACTGCCCCACGCCTAATACCACAAATTAAAAATGACTTAAATATTATCACTTCTGATCCCACAGAGATCAATGCAGTTTTTAAATCATACTACTCCTCCCTTTATAAATCTGAATGTCTTAAAGAAGATCTAAAATTGAATGATTTCATTCGAAGTATTGATATTCCTGTTATTGATACAATATCTGTAAGGGACTTGGACTCTCCATTATCTCTTGAAGAAGTCATAGTTTCAATTAAGCCAATGCAGTCCAATAAAGCTCCAGGCCCAGACGGTTTTCCAATTGAGTTTTATAAAAAATTTATAGCTAAATTGGCACCATTGCTACTTGGCATGTTCAATGAATCCTTGGACCAGGGCTCATTACCATCTACTTTAAACCAAGCCTCAATTGCTCTTCTTCTTAAGAAGGGAAAGGATCCCCTTCAGTGTGGATCACAGAGGCCATTATCATTGCTAAATGCTGATGTGAAGGTCCTGGCTAAATTAATTGCATCCCGTTTAGAGGATGTATTACCACATGTTATATCTGAGGAGCAGACCGGATTCATAAAAGGACGGCATTTGTTTTTTAATACTTGTACACTTTTTAATATCATTTACTCCAAACAAACATCTGTATCTCCTGAGGTTGTAATCTCTCTGGATGCTGAGAAAGCTTTTGATAGGGTTGAGTGGGAATATTTGTTTGCAGTATTAAAGAAATTTGGGTTTGGTGATAAATTTATTTCCTGGATTCGCCTCCTTTACAAATCCCCGCAAGCTAGTGTTCACACAAATCATATAACCTCTGATTATTTTACTCTTGGACGTGGTGCGCGGCAGGGGTGTCCCCTGTCACCATTGCTTTTTGCCCTTGCTATTGAACCATCGTCTATTAAGCTTCGATCTTCTCTTGCTTTTAAAGGTATTATTCGTAATGGGTTGGAGCAAAAATTATCCTTATATGCCGATGACTTGTTGTTATATGTGACTGATCCTGCAACCTCTATTCCTGTTATTTTAACTATTTTGGATAACTTCGGTTCTTTCTCGGGGTATAAGCTAAATTTGCACAAGAGTGAATACTACCCAGTCAATAGTAGTGCTTTACAACTTCAGCATCTAAACCTGCCCTTTAAACTCAATTGTTCAGGCTTTAAATATCTTGGTATTACAGTGACTCGTTCTCTATCTGACCTTTCTCATGCCAACTTCTCCTCTCTTATTTCCGATGTGAAATCTGATTTTCAAAGGTGGAGCAATTTGCCTCTTTTTTTAACCGGGAAAATCAATGCAGTTAAAATGGCCATTCTTCCTAAATTTCTCTACTTTTTTCAATCACTTCCTTTATTTCTTCCTAAGTATTTTTTTGATTCCTTGGATAAAATCATAATCTCTTTTCTTTGGGCTGGGAAACCTCCTAGAATCCGTAAGCCCTTACTACAGAGATGTAGACTTAGTGGTGGACTAGCTCTGCCTAACTTTCAAATTTACTACTGGGCTGCACATATTCAAAAATTTTATTTTTGGATAAACTCTGAATCCCCATGGCGCAAATTAGAGTTATTGTCTTGTAATCCATCCTGTGTATTAGCTCTACTTTGCACTTCCTTTCCAATCAAACCCGCTCAATACACTGATAACCCAGTGGTACTTAATACACTGAAGATTTGGTATCAGTTTAGACGGCACTTTAAATTTGGATCTGCGTCAGCAATGGGTCCATTGCATAAAAATCATTTGTTTCCCCCGTCACTTTTAGATTCAGCATGTTTATCATGGCACAACGGAGGCATCACAGACTTTTATCATTTATATGAAGATGGAGTATTTCAAAGTTTTGCGAGTCTGTCCTCAGAGTATGAGCTGCCTCCTGCACATTTCTTTCGCTACCTTCAAGTTCGCAACTTTGTATCCAAGTGTTTTCCCAATTTTCCTTCTATACCTCCCAAGCAGCCCTGGGAAAGTCTGATCACATTTAATCCGTATCAGTGAGGTGTGATTTCAAGAATATATAATTTTATTTTATCTTTTAGTGATAGTAAAATCGCTAAAACCAGATCTGCTTGGGAAAATGAACTGGGATTGCAGTTGAGTGAAGAATGTTGGGAGAAAGCCATAGACAGAATACGCTCCAGCTCTTCCTGCGCCCGTCTCAGTCTTATTCAGTTTAAGGTTTTGGACAGAATCCATTATTCTAAAATCAAGGCTAGCTGAAATATTTCCTGATGTTGAGGATAGATGCGACCGGTGCCGCGCCTCTCCCTGTAATCTAAGTCATATGTTCTTTTTGTGCCCAAACCTGCACAACTTTTGGACAGGATCTTATATCCACTATACTTGGGGTACGGTTGAAGCCATGTCCATTAACTGCTATATTCGGCATTACAGATTATTCAGTTCCTTTGAGTTCTACACATAAAGACGTTATCGCCTTCTCATCATTGTTGGCTAGACGTTCCATACTTTTACATTGGAAGTCTGTCAAGTCTCCCTCTATCTCTCAGTGGATTAAAGATTTATTATTTTTTCTTAAACTAGAGAAGATAAAATATACACTGAGAGGGTCTACTAATATTTTTTTTTCACAAAGGGCAACCATTTATTGCTTATTTTGCAAACTTACAGGTACTGCCTGAATGATTATCTAAATTGGGTCATGCATCAGTGTATGCATGACCAATCTATTTCACACAGATTTTTTTGAGCTGAAGGATGCAGGGGTGTGTGTGTGTGTGTGTGTGTGTGTGTGTGTGTGTGTGTGTGTGTGTGTGTATGTTCAGGGTGGGTGGGTTTTTTTTCAGTTTTCTTTTCATTTTGATTTATAAATACTATAAATAATACATTTAATACATTGTTGTTTATATGTTTATGTAGGATAATTGTTCAATAAAAAAATTTGGTAAAAAAAAAAAGAAGGTAACACATGGATGAAGTAATGTCAGCTTGAGGGCGCCCAGAGGCGGTCTCGCCCAGGGAGTAAATCAGTGTAGAACCGCCACTGCTACTGATTATGTGACGTTTTTTGCCAGCAGGTGGAGCTTCTACTGACCAGTGTCCTGTCCAAAACTCAGGAAATTACCAAGAGGTAACTGTCTTTATCATAGAGTGTGTGTGTGTGTGTGTGTGTGTGTGTGTGTGTGTGTGTGTGTGTGTGTGTGTGTGAACAAACATTTAAAAGCTGAAAATATATATTTTTTCTGTTTCTCTTTTCTCTCAGGTTTCTGTTGCTATCTATAAGTGTGACACCCTAGAACCTTCTGCATCAGATACTGCGACTTCTGCTGTTAACTCTAATGTCCAATTACCCACAATCCCCTCTGACTCTTCTCAACCTCTTACTCTTACTGTTAATTCCACAGCTCAGTTACCCACAATCCCCTCTGATCAGGGCGTCTACTCCACAGCTCAGTTACCCACAATCCCCTCTGATCAGGGCGTCTACTCCACAGCTCAGTTACCCACAATCCCCTCTGATCAGGGCGTCTACTCCACAGCTCAGTTACCCACAATCCCCTCTGATCAGGACATCTACTCCACAGCTCAGTTACCCACAATCCCCTCTGATCAGGACGTCTACTCCACAGCTCAGGTACCCACAGGTCAATCAGCTGAGAAACCTGCTGAAGGTCTGACTTACGCAGCAGTGAGTTTTCACTCCAACACCACCAGCTCTAATGATGCAGTTCCACACGTTAGGGAAGACGTCACTTGTGACTACGCTTCAGTCAGTCACGTTACTTCATTTGTTTAGTTTAGCATCATTAGAGCTCAAGTCATGTCACACTGGAACTCTACTGTTATGTCAAGATACCATTTCTTCTCCTTCTACCTCTTTTCTCTCCTTCTTATTCAGTATCAATGACCATATTGAGCAGTTATTTTTAGCCAAAGACATTGCATGTGTTTTTTTGCATATGAAACCTAGAGTCTTTAGCCTAAATTATTAAATCTCTGCTACTGTGGGCCTTTAGGTTCTCATTCGGTTTTTATGATGGATGCTGCTGTTTCTTTTCATAAGTGTGATAAAAGCAGTTTCGAGATCCCCACTCACGAAGCAGGTTAGAAAACGCGGAGTGGATTTCAGTGTATTACGGCCATTACAGAAATATACGCTCAAAATTGAACTTTTTAATTCACAGTCTCTCTCAAATAAATCAGTTTTTATACAAGATCATATTATGGACAAAGGCTTGGATTTTATGTGTATAACAGAAACATGGCATCAGTCTTTTTAGCATTAAATGAGGCGTGTCCTCCCGGCTATAGCTACCTGGAGAAAGCCCGCAGCACTGGACGTCGTGGTGGCTTAGCTGTAATTATAACTAATATAACTATAACTAATTATAAATTAAGGTTCATGTTCCTACACATTCCAGAGGTCATATCCTGGATCTGGTTATTACAAATTCTGTCCCTATTAGCAACCTTTTGGTGTACAGTATGATCTGGGAATGTCTGACCACAATGTCATTTCAATGGAGCTGTCACTCCCTTGTTCCCCCACTAAAACAAAACGGCAAATATGTTACAGAAATTTGAAAAATATCAACCCAGACACTCTGAGCAAAGATCTTCAGGATCTTTCCTCTGTTGAATGTTCCTCAGTCACCGAGTCAGTGGACTTTTACAACAAAAAGTCTCCTCGATCTCCATGCCCCTGTCATACATAGAACGGTCTGCTTCTCACGTTCAGCCTCCTGGTATACGTGTGAATTGCGGAAGATGAAGACAGCTGGGCGTGTTCTTGAGCGACGTTTACAGGCCTCAGGACTCGCTGTTCACAAGCAAGTTTACAGAGAACATCAGAAGGCCTATGCAAGTGTGCTGAGAGCTGCAAGATCACAGTTTTACTCAAATAACTCTGGAAATTTGAGGCAACTGTTCTCTTCTATTAATCGCCTCCTGAAACCGCAATTTCAATCTGATCTTGAAGCTACAGAGGAGAGATGCAATAACATCATTACTTTTTTCAGGAAAACAGTGGACACCATCCGCTTGTCAATTTCCAGTTCCTCTGCACTGCCTGACTTGATGGATGACCCACGGCCAGGGACTTTTCAACATTTCAGCTGTTTTTCTGACGTTTCACAGCAAGCGGTTGAGGTCATTATCAGAAACATGAAAACATCAAAATGTTCTTTTGGACCCTTTTCTGGCAGTTCTGGTTAAATCCAACCTCTGTGCTATAAATCCTTTGATTACCAGGATCATAAATCACTCTCTCCAGTCTGACTATGTTCCCCCTTCACTTCTTAATAAACCACCTTAGATCCAGAAGTGCTTGCAAACTACAGGCCTATTTCTAACCTCCCTTTCCTTTCAAAAGTTCTGGGAAAAGTAGTGGCTGCACAGCGTCAGTCTCATCTGAAACAAAATGATTTGTTTGAGAAATTACAGTCTGGTTTCCGCCCCTGTCACAGCGTGGAAACAGCTCTGGTAAGACTCATGAATGACCTGCTGATGTCGGCGGATGCTGGCTCTCCATCACTCCTCATTCTGTTGGACTTAACCTCTGCCTTTGATACTGTTGATGACAACATTCTTCTTCAAAGATTACGTCATACTGTAGGTCTCTCTGACTCTGTTTACAACTGGCTCTCATCTTATCTTACCGGAAGAACGGAGCATGTTGCCCTGGGAGACGCTAAATCCGCTACACACAGTGTTACCTGTGGTATTCCTCAGGGCTGAGTGCTCGGTCCTATGTTGTTTATATTGTATATGCTTCCTCTGGGCTGTGTCATCAGCCGACACAAAATTTTATTTCATTGCTATGCTGATGATACTCAGCTTTACCTCAGGATAAACTCAACCTCCTCATCTACTCCGCCATCACCTACTTTGACCCTCTATTAGGAGGAGGTAAAGTCATGGATGAAGCTAAATTTCCTGCAGCTGAACAGTTCTAAGACTGTAGCTATTTCAGTAGGCACCCCACACCAGGTTAACATCACTAGCATCACCTTTTCCGGTCAGAATATCCCACTGTCGACATCTGTTATTAACCTCGGGGTTAAAGTGGACTCTCATTTGACGTATGAGGCCCATATCAAACGTCTGTGTAAGACATCTTTTTTTCACCTCAGGAACATTGCTAAACTGCGTCCAGCACTTACATTTGCAGATGCGGAAAAGTTAGTCCATGCGTTTGTCTCCTCCAGGCTGGACTTCTGCAATGTTCTCCTCATTGGGACTTCTGGAAAAAGCCCCCAAAAGCTGCAATATATTAAAAACTGCGCTGCTAGGATCCTGATGCGAGCACGTAAATATGATCATATTACGCTCCATCCTTAAATCTCTTCATTGGCTGCCTGTTTCATTCAGAATTGAATACAAGGAACTTATCACTTCACATACATCTTCACAAAACCTCAGGTCATCTTCTAAAACCTTCCGAAGACCAAGCTTCATACCATGGGAGATCGGGCTTTTTGCTCGGCGGCACCTAGACTGTGGAATGCTTTCCCTGAGTATCTAAGGATGCCACAGACTGTTGATGATTTTAAATCTGGTCTTAAAACTTATCTTTTTATCAGAGCTTTTGAGTAGAAATAATTTGTAGCACTTTGAGATTTGCCTCAAATATAAAGTGCATTATAAATAAATGTATTATTATTATTATTAGTTCATGGCTGTTTAGATTTCAACATACAATGTGATAACAGTTGGACACACGTCCAGGTGAACTGAATGTAATTAATAGGCCCATGCGGGCAGCAGCTCATTAAATGTGTTGTTGTTCTTGATTAATTGGAATCTGCTGATCTGGAGAGCTTATAGACGTAACTGCATGGAATAAACAGAATACGGCATTCAATTCTGTTCATTTCATCTTCAGAAATTCTCTTACTTTTTAGCAAATCAGCACCGTTGGCCGCTTCCTATATGTAATGTTATTTATATATTTTGTTGAAGGAAAAATCCACTGTATTGTTTCAGAGTAACAGACAAGCAGAAAGGTTCCTATTTGTTTATTTATTTTTGAATCTGAAGCTTTTATTTTAACCATTAAATTATGTTTACTTTAACCAAAAGCTCCTCTAGAGGGCAGTATTAACCCTCAAACCTGTAGAAGTAACTCCTGAAATCAAAAGTCCTGAGTCCTGAGGCCTGTAAACGTCGCTCAAGAACACGCCCAGCTGTCTTCATCTTCCGCAATTCACACGTATACCAGGAGGCTGAACGTGAGAAGCAGACCGTTCTATGTATGACAGGGGCATGGAGATCGAGGAGACTTTTTGTTGTAAAAGTCCACTGACTCGGTGACTGAGGAACATTCAACAGAGGAAAGATCCTGAAGATCTTTGCTCAGAGTGTCTGGGTTGATCTTTTTCAAATTTCTGTAACATATTTGCCATTTAGTTTTAGTGGGGGAACAAGGGAGTGACAGCTTCATTGAAATGACATTGTGGTCAGACATTCCCAGATCATACTGTACACCAAAAGGTTGCTAATAGGGACAGAATTTGTAATAACCAGATCCAGGATATGACCTCTGGAATGTGTAGGAACATGAACATGTTGTTGAAGATTGAGGCAGTCCAATAGATGCAAAAACTCAGCTGCCAAATGGCAGGCGGGGGTGTCTACATGAACATTAAAATCGCCAAGTATAATAGGACTGGAAGAAGTGGCACAGAAAGGTGTAAGAAAATCATAGATCTCTGTGATAAACACTGGGTTTGGTTTAGGAGGTCGATAAATAAGCTGAATTATCATGGGAAGAGAGACTTTACATTTAAATGCAAGGCGTTCAAATGAAGACAGCGTAGGCACAGGAAGGGGACACAGATCCTGTTATAATTACAGCTAAGCCACCACCACGTCCAGTGCTGCGGGCTTTCTCCAGGTAGCTATAGCCGCGAGGACACGCCTCATTTAATGCTAAAAAGACCTCAGGCTGATGCCATGTTTCTGTTATACACATAAAATCCAAGCCTTTGGGCACATATAGTATATATTTTATCATGTAGAAATAATTTGTGATAATTTGTGACATTGCATTGCAAGCTTTTTATGTCTGTTTTTTGTTAAAGTTTGCATAATAACCAATTCTAGCTTTTTTTAAAATGTCACTGTAAACAATCAAATACATTAGAGGAACATGTTGAGCAACTTTACTGAAATGATAAACTGTTCTTCTGACATTTCTATACTCACTGTATGTTCATTTGCTAAAGACGTTAAATATATGAAAATGTGTACATGTGTATATCCAGTTTCTACATGTTTCTGAATACAAATTATTTTAAACAAAAAAATATTAAAACCATTAAAACAAAACTCAATGAAAAAAAAAATCAATGGAAAAAAAGTCGAGAACACTGAAACTAATTCCAATGTTCTTGAATAGTATTATTGTAAGTTTTTAATTTTTTTTTTGTTTAAAACAACTTATTGACTATACAGGAGAGAGAGGAGGGGAGAGAGTTGTTAGGAAGACAATAGGGAGAGAGTCATTATTTATATTTACTCTTCCTATACTATTCTGTTTTTTTTTTTCTATCTACTCCTGTTATTTTCTTGTGTCTTACTTCTAAGCTTTGGCGATACGAATGTAAATATTCGTCCTGCACATTAAGCACCTTTGAATCTCTAATTGTGTAACGACCAGTAAGAGTCAGAGGAGCGGTTAAGTGTGGCTTTCTTGGTGGACGTGTGTGTGAAGACGTCTTGATCTTTTTTCAGGTTGATGAAAGCAGCATTAAAAATAGGAGACAGGTTGTGTTGAAGACCTCCACCTCTGTTGAGGAAAAGATTTTCCTTCTGCACATACAGTAGAAGGCTTTTCTCACCCCTCTCTCAAACCGTCTCGCTGTCCAAAATTCTGACATTTTCATCCTCGAACCTGTCAGGGATAACCCCTAGAGGGCGCCAAAGCGCCCTGTGATTTGTGTTGTAGTTTTGTTTCATTTCACTTAATTTCCCATTAGGCACCTCGGTCAGGTGACGTGGGGCGCTCACCTGAACCGAGTTGGTTATTATTTTTATTATAAATAGTTTGTTTTGTTTGAGTTTCGTGTCTTGCATCTGTTGATTTATACCTTGTTAATGTCTGTGTGTTCAGTTCGTGTTTCCCGTTACCTTTGTTGGTGTTTTGGTTTGTTTTATTATAAAGTTTAACTGTTTATTTGATTTTCCTGTTTTTCTTCCTAACAAAAACATCGTTCCTTTTCAAACCTGGAGCCCTGCGTTGATGCCTCGCACCCCAGTAACATGACAGAAACACTGTTCAATTTATTTATTTTTCGTTACACAGTGATTATTTCCAGCAGTGTCTCCAACTCTAATGATGCAGTTCAAGGACGAGGTCTTGTGTGATTATACTTCGGTCAGTTACACTGCTTTATGTGGATAGATTACAGGACTGAGATTAGAGCTAAATAACCTGTACTTTGGATCATTACTATTTTGTTGAGACGCTTCTTCCTTTGTTATATGTTAGTACACCAGATTATCTAAAAATCCACAATAAAGAGACATTTATTAATGTTGTGAATTTATCAAAGATTTCATTTCATACGATTTTTTATTCTCTTTATTCTTTAGATCGCTCCACATTCATAGTTTCTGTACTGTACTGTAGATCAAACCTAATAAACTTTAGTTAATAACAGTATTGTATCAGTATTGTAGTTACCACTAATGAATTAAGGCTTTGGTGCTGGAAAATATCATTTCTTTTCATTTATTTGGTGCCGTGATTGTAACTGTGAATCTCATTGTTCTTATACCAGACTGTAGAATGAACCTCTTTAAAACCCCAGGAAATGTAAAGTAGGAGCTCATGTGTAGAACTGTGAGACCAGCCTTATGTTAATGCTGTGCTTAATGTTTTGTTTTATTAGAATAAGTGTTGATTGTTGTAAAAGAAATGTGTTAATGTGTTGCCTGTGTTGTTAGTCACTATAATGTTGTTGTGGTTTTGTTCGGTCTATAATCTAACACTGGTTATCCCTATCCTAGCAGTTCTGTAGCTAAAAATCAAGCCTGTGTGTGTGTGTGTGTGTGTGTGTGTGTGTGTGTGTGTGTGTGTGTGTGTGTGTGTGTGTGTGTGTGTGAGAGAGTTTAACAATGAAATTCATTGCTTTACCAGTGAGATTCTGGTCAAGTTTCTTTCTTGCTGATGCTGTGATGCACCTTATACTCTAGGGGGCAGTAGAGGCCTTCAGGCATTAGAGCAGTACACACTGACATGGAGTAATAAATATCCTCAGTAAAGTTAATACTGGATCACTGAGAGGAAACACATGAGCCTCTATCAATATTCAACTCTCACACACCTTCATATGATTGTTTACACTGTAACTGACCAGAGACTCTTTTGAAAAGAGTTTGAAATGTAAAAGCTTACAGTGTTGCCTATATGTTTTTCACACATATTTCACACATGCACTCACTGAGCAGCTCGTTCTTAACCAGCTAAAAGAGGAAGTGGGCGCAAAATCACGCTCTGTTTAAGACACAGATGAAGACACAGGGCACACTCACAGAGCAGGACGGAGACAGTAACAGTGTGTAACAGAACAGGAGCTTTAATATCGTTCTGAAGTGGAGTCGGTGTGGAGATGTGTGAGTGTGAACTCAGGATGAAGATCCTCCTCATCTTCACCCTCTGTCTGATCTCAGGTAAAGAAATGCACGTCAGAATAATCCTCACTCTCAGCAGCAGTGTTACATGAAGGAAGGTTTCGCTCAGATGGATGTTTGGTGTTTTGTTAGATGGAGGAGATTCCCAGGAAGTAACTGGATATTCAGGAGGAGGAGTCCTGATCAAGTGCAAGTACCATACAGAATACACACAAAACAATAAATATTTCTGTAAGGGTTCAACACCAGGCTGTTCTGACCAAATCAGGACAGAAGCTAAAAACGAGTGGATAAATTCAGGGAGATTCTCACTGTATGATGACACCAAATCGGCAGAGTTCTGGGTGATGATCAGAGAGCTCACTGTACAGGACACTGGGACGTACCACTGTCGAGTTGATATACAAGTATGGAAAGACATTTACACACCAATGACGCTGATGGTAAAAGAAGGTGAGTAGAAAATACTTATTCAGAACTTTTATTCAGACCCTATCAATGGTGTGGAATTGATATACATGGGGGGAAGGACAGTTACACACCAGTGGAACTGAGGGTAAAGGAAGGTCTCCACGTATGGCCTTCTGGGAATATCCCTAAAGGTCCAGTGTAATTAGAAGATACACAACTACATACACAAGTAACTACATATTTTTTACTACATTATGTTATGTAATTAATGTGTTAAGAGTCCTTTGCTCTATATGTTTTCATTTTATGTTTTCATTTATTATATTTTTTTTCTCTGTTTGTGCAAGGTTAAGAAACCAATGAATAAATAACTTAACATATTAACATCTACCACCCCCGTGCTACCAGCGATGCACCTTTATGTACATTTATTGTAGAATTCAAGTCAATTGAATTTTATTTATATAGCATCTTTAACAATAGTCATTGTCAAAAAGTAACTTTACAGAATCAAAACGAAAAATAAGGAAATTAGTTTGAAAATATGTATGAATGAAAATGATTAGATTGTCCCTGATGAGCAAGCCGAGGGCGACAGTGGCAAGGAAAAGCTCCCTGAGATGGCAATAGGAAGAAACCTTGAGACTCAACAGGAAACCCATTTTCATTTGGGTGATATCAGATAGCAGGGATTGGTCTGTAGTCATACTGTGTATTAGGAGAGGTGTTTAAGTTATATGGAGGCCAGCACTTCAGAAACTGCAGTCAAAACAGCTGTTTGCATCAGTCGAGTCCAAGACCATCTTTAGGGTAAAGTGGAACCATCCCTGTGAACCACACACATCCCAAGCAGACCACATGGACCTCCATGCAATAAGTCCAGGTAGGTCCAGAGGGCAGGAGGGGTCTGGATCACTGGCAGCTCAGGAGTACAGTGTGACCGAAGGAGAGAGAGAGAGAGAGAGAGAGAGAGAGAGAGAGAGAGAGCTGTTAGGTGAATGTGTGTTTTGTGCAGAAGTGGCGTTACATTTACTCCGTTACATTTACTTGAGTAAACTTTTTTGGAAAAAATTAACTTCTGTGAGTCATTTTACTGCACCATACTTTTTACTTTTACTTGAGTAGATTTGTGAAGAAGAAGAAACGCTACTCTCATTCCACTACATTCGGCTACATGCTTTTCTGACTGTTTATTCTACACATGCAGTCGGTGGATCTACCGCTGTTTCACCAATCTGATGCAGCAACAATAATCACATGACTCCGTTTGACCAATCAGCTTGCAAAAGAACAACTTCGTACTGCAGTGTCTTCTCTATCTGCCAAAACAGACATTCATATATATAATTATTATAATTTATAAAAAACAAAAATACTAAAAGAATACTTTTCCCCCAAATTTCTCCCTAATTTAGTCGTGTCCAACTAGGGTGCACCCACATTTCGATACTACTATCTTTTCGAATTGCTCGCTCACGCACCTTTGGAGGCGGAGTAACACACTCGGAGGACAGCGCTATCCGCTCCTTATGCTTGCGCGAGCTCACAGACGCCCCTGATTGGCTGTAGAGCCGTGATTAATGTGGAAGCACTAAGTACCTCTCATCCCTCCCCTCTGAGAGAGCTCGGCCAATCAGCTCTCTCTAGACCTCCGGCTGCGAGAGGTTCCAGCACCACCCGGGAATCGAGCTCGCGATCTCCGGATGATAGGGCGAGCACTTTACCACTGCGCAACTTAGAAGTCCAGCTACTCTTTTTTGGCTAATCTCCCCAAATCTGGTTTTGTGTAATCAGAAAGCTATAGCATAACTTTGGGTCTTTGTAAGAAAAAACTCTGTCCCCGCTGTAGTTTTCATAATACGCTGTACAGACAAGCCGCCTGCATCCTCCGCCTGAAGTAGGCGCACCAGATCGTGAGACACTAGCCGTTCTCTCAGGAATTGTGGCACGAGAACATTTAGTGCTTTATAAATCAATAGAAGTATTTTAAACTCTATATGTTACATATTTAGTAGTATAACTGTCTAAATGTTGTTAATCAGAGGTAGGACACATAAACACATTATAAACTGATCTGATCGTTGTGATTTGCAGATCTGACCTACACGAAGCTCATCAGTAGGACTGTCGGTGTAGGAGAAGATTTGAACATCAGCTGTGAATACACAAAGTTTCTCTGGAGAAATCCCAAGTTTCTGTGCAAGATGGGACTACAAGATTCATTTTGTCCTCATAAAACAACTGTTAATAAAAGCAGACAACATGTGACTATAGGGAAATTCTCCCTGTCTGATGACAGAGCAAAAAAAATGTTGACTGTGAGTATTAGAAATGTAACTGCGCGAGACTCTGGTGAATACTGGTGTGGAGCTGAAGCAGCCTGGGAATCTGATCAGGGATACAAGGTTTATTTCACACAGATCATCCTGACAGTCACTGGTGAGTTTGTAGAGACACAGAGACTCACTGCGTTCAGTATTCAGTCATTACAGAGACTTTGTGTGAAACACAGAGTCAGTGCACGTCATAACCACGACTAGTCTGTGATATTATTGGACAGTTAGTGAATAAAACAATAATGTGAGTACAGATAGAGCAGTTATGTTTAGAAATATAGCTTGTTAACACATGGAATTTAAAAGATCTAGCTGATATTATCTGTTAAACTTGTGTCCATTTAGATTAAATGACGTGATGAGCAGATACTGTATGTCTTTGCTCAAAGTTCTTCCTGTTCATGTGTGTATTCTTGCTTCGGTACACTACCTGTGAGATAGCAGAAGTATAACCAGCAGTCAATTCCACATTTACTAAATGTACACTGTGTTGTGTTTCATCTATTCTGGAACTTTTAGATCCACATGTGTCAGTTTCAACCTTGAAGCCAACGCAACCTTTATCATCATCATCATCATCATCATCATCATCATCATCATCATCATCATCATCATCATCATCTCAGCCTGCTTCAGCTTCTTCTTCAGCAGGTGATTCTGCTCAAATGCCCATCACCCCCAAAATCTAACTCTAAGGCCTCCATTCCACTGGGACATATGTGTTACCGTCCTCTCCCGACATGTCCTGATTTCAGATCGGCTCTGAAGACATTGTGGTCTCTACCAGTCCAGTGTAGCGACCCCACGTAGAGCCATTAATGATGAAATAAAAATCATAAATTCATAAAAATGACTCTACAGCCCATTTTGACACGAGCAATCCGAGGAATAAGGACATGTTATCTATATAATAACGTTTCAATAGCCGGCCATTAAGGACATTAACACTGTTTTACTGAGCCCTAAATAACTGATAATACCGTCATTACTGAGATAAAGAGAAATGAAATCTTGCTACGGACTATTACGAACTATTATGGAGATGTTGGTAATATGATAATGACCTCATATCAATCTTTTTTTGTTATTGTTTTTTTTTGGGGGATCTACTGTACTGCAAGTATATTATGACTGAAAGCTGCTAACATCGGAATGCATTTTCATTTGTCTTTTGATCAAAGTGCTGCCTTGTCTTTTGAAATGTTCAATTCTTTTATTTCAGTCATAATATACACAGGTCACGATGACGGGTAACTTTTGCAAAGCAGATGTAATAAATGTAACATCAATAATAGAAAACAGAAAACAACATAGCACAAATATATACAGTACTCGATAAATAAATGCAGTCCTTTAAAAGTGAAAGTGTGCGACGTGTAGGGTTTCAACGCCGGATTAGAGGTGAATCGAATCTTTAAGGATTCGAGTTAATGTCATTGGATTGAATTAGAATTTATAGAGTACAGTTTATTGCCTACCCGTCCGGCGTTCAGCACAATTTAGTGTATCTTACCAGTTCTGCTTATCAAGTGGCCACCGAGGATAAAACAAAATCTACTATTTAGCAATTATGAGCAAGGTAACGTAAGATCTGGGCAAATGTTTAAACTTTAAAATACATGACCAAGACAACAGTTCTTTATAAAGAAGAAAGAATTTATTGAACTAATCTATGTTACATGAAACTACATTATTTTAATTATTCTCACACACACATACACACACACACACACATACACACAAACAGTT
>QNUK01001399.1:0-20000 GCA_013621035.1 Clarias magur | reverse complement strand
AAAAAGTACACTGGCTCCGAGTGGCGCAGTGGTAAAGTGCTTGTCGTATTATTCGGAGATTGCAAGATCAATTCCTGGGTGATGCTGTAACCTCTCACAGCCAGAGGTCTAGAGAGAGGTGATTGGCCGAGCCCCCTCAGAGGGGAGGGATGAGAGGTACAGTGGAGTAATGTGGTTTGCGAGTGTTCCGCAAGACGAGCAAAGATTTTTAATCAATTTTGACTTGGAAACCGAGCAAACTTTGGAAACCAAGTATCATGTATCACGCAAGCGCTTTTTGTTTTGACACCAAGCGTCATGTGAACACAACTGAGCCAATGATTTATCTCTCTCTCTTGCGCTGCGGAATTGTGGGTAATCATCTCCGTGGGTAATCGTCTAATCAACATCCGTGCACGCGTGTACTGTTTACTATACCACTGTGACCACACGCGTGTGTGTGTGTAAAACTTCTTTTATAGTGTTTTGTCATGGCAAATTTTTGTCAACTGCACCAATTTTCCTAACAAAACTCAACAACAGCTTGAGTTTAGAAAAAGCAAAGAAGTTTATTGCAACCAAAAGTAAATGCACAGCTCTGCACCGGCCAGCCAGAAAGACAACAGACACCCAAAGACAACAAGATCTCCTAACTTCCCCAATTTTACATGATTTATATACCTTTGCCTAGGGATTACCTCATAATTACCTTATTGTTTAATTGTTCGCTGCTCAAGTATATACTTAATATTGTCATGATTTGTCCCACTGAGAGGCGGACGCAGATGCAGGGTACTTAAGTTTTTATTTCGTAACCAGTCCTTTCAATAACAACAAAAATATCTTGCAGCAAAAATACTTCCCAGGCTGGGTCTGCAGGTGGGCAAACAAAGAATAAACAAAACAACTCAAAACTAACAGACAGACGTTGACGCTTGATCAACTTGACCTTGACCTAGAACGGTCCAAACAAACGGGCGCTCCAACCTGCAGACACGGTTCAGTCCTGGGAGAGAAAAAAGCACAGACACGTTAATAAGTGGGACATTTTGTGGCAAGGTGCTGAGCAGTGAACGGACGGAGTGCTACGGGTTCGACTGGAATAAATAGGGAGACACACAGGGGAGACACAGGTGAACTTAATTTCGTGCTAACGTGAAGACAGGTAACCACATAGACACACTAGGGGGAGACAAAGTGTTGGCTCAGTAATCCGGTGAGCTAGATCTTATTCCCCGAGACTGCGGTGGCACAGATGTGACAAATATTCATTATACATATGTTAAATTTGTTAGGTCCGATTGACTGGCACCTCCCCATTACATAATTTCCCCCCTCTCATCTCATATTTATTCATGGATGGGTAGGGCTTAAAAGATCTGACATCATCCTTTTTCAGAGAGAGAGTTTGGTTTGTTCCTCTTTTCCTAACCAGAATATCAACCACTAGCGCTGATGGATTAATTTTTCATTGGCGAAAGTTTTGAGCTTTTTCCAAGCTGCGTAATAATCCTATTCTTATTTTCCTATTTTCCTATTCCTTCCCCAACAGTCAAGCTTAGTATGCTTAAAACTATTGAAATAATTGAATTTATTAAATTGAATATTGAATTGAATAAATAATAATTTATTATACGTTATTTATGTATTATTTTAGGATCTCGAGATTATAATTAATTAAGACTGATCATTAAAATTTTTATTCTTAAAATAATCCTATTTTTAAATCATAATTTGATTATTAACTTGTATGATATTAAACATTGACGTTTGATAAGATACATATACATTATGGATTAGTAATTATAGTTATATTAATTCATATAATTTATTAATTAATATTCAAATATTACAACCTTCATTGACGAATTTTGGTTGTGTAGTGTAATATAGAGTGTAGTACGGGATAATAATGGATTTGACTATTAACTATTGATCCCTTTGTTTTTTATCTTTAAAAACGGGAAGTCTGGCCATCTGTCCTCTGTGCCCAGAAAAACGGAACTGAAAGTTATCTCTTTTAACTTTTCCTAAGCGTCTCTGTTAATCTTATCGCCACAATCATCGCCTTATCAGACCACCCATTCCTCTGAGGAGGGTATTGCTGAGGATTAGTGATTAATTAGATTTTGAATAAAATGATATTATATGTTGTTTTTATTACTTTATAAACTCTTAAAAGTGGAAGTCTAGCTCTGATTTGATTATGTCCCAATCAAAGCAGAACCGAAATTTTATTTTTATTTTTTGGATCTCTGCCTGCATTTTCTGTATCTTTCCACTTAATTAAAGTTCCTCAATTTCTTGCACTCTGTGTGTACGGGTCGATCTTGGGTCACAGCTCGCGTACTTTTTCCTTGATTATCGTTAGTTATAAGTATTAACTATAAAATATAATAAAAGGAGTAAATATTATTAGTATATTGCTCTGCTAGCTATAGTTTTTTTGTTAGTATCATTATTTTACTGATTGCTTTGTTTCCTATCCCTGCCTTCTGCCTGCATGGTTCTCACTTCCCCAATTTGCCATGCAGGCATCTTTTCTTTTGCAGTGAGTGGATCAAGGCCTCTCGAACAGAAGCCTTCTGGGTATTTGGTACCGCACACTTGTGCACAATTGTAGGCCAATAAATTTTTCCACAGTTTGTATGTTTGTGTGTGTGTTTACTGTTTATTATAACACATGTGTGTGCGCACGTGTAAAACAAAAGAAAGTCTCATTATAAAAGTTAAAGATCCATTTGCTCCTTCTCTGTATCAGCCGCGGACTCTCTGAAACCCCCCCCCCCCCTTCCCCGCCACCTTCTCACACACACACACACACACACACACACACTGTGCTCTACACAGAAACACTGCTCTGTTGCGATTCTTTTCAAAGGTAAAATGCTGGGTAATATGTTTGATTTTTACTTTACAGCACTGATTCCGAGTCTGTGCTCAATCAAGAATCATTACAGAAATTATTTGTTTATTGTCATGATAAGACAGTGTTTCTGTTGTGTGTGTGTTTGTGTGTGTGTGAAACTCACATAAGAGAGGAGGAAGAGTTACTGTGTAAGATAAGATGAGAAGAGGGAGCAAGGACGGGCTCATTTCTCCTCTCCTCTTACTTTAACATCACACACACACACACACACACACACACACACACACACACACACACACTTACCTGTTGGGATTTATTTTGACTTATTTTAAAGGTAAAGTGCAGGTTAATTTTTTTATTTTTACTGAAATTATATATTTATTTATTTTATTTATTATATTGTATTAATTATTTTAATGTATTTATTTTGGGCTGTGGAACGAATAATTTGAGTTTCCACTATTTCTTATGGGAAAATTTGGTTTATGAGTGTTTTGATTCCGGAATGAATTATGTATGTAATCCAAGGTTCCACTGTACTTGTAAAAGAGAAACTTTTCCTTTGACTTAAAGGCTACTGTAAGCTCATACCGTTACGGTTACTGCTTGCCGGACGAAAGAGAGGCATGATAGCAGAGGTGAAGTGAACCAAAAGACTTTAATAAACACAAAACAGGGAACCAAAGGAACAGAACATACAAACTATAAACATGACAAACTAGACATGGAGCTACACAGACTAGACATTACCAACAGACAGAGACAAACAGGCTAGGAGACAGACAAACCAGGAGGACACAGAGCCAGGAAGAACACAGAGCCAAGAAGAACACACAGAACTAGAAGGAAAGAGAACTAGAAGGACACAGAGCCAGAAGGACACAGAACTAGACAACATACCAGAACAAACAGTAACCATAGACGAACAGATGCAAGACCAAGACAAACTGAACACAGGAACATTTATAACAAACACTAATGAGCAACCTCAGTTCAGGTGAGCGCCACATCACCTGACCGAGATGCATTCTGGGGATTGAAGTTCAACATAAACTACAAATGAAAACAAGAGAAAACCAAAATGGAGTCTGTGGGCGCTTTGGCGCCCTCTGGTGGTATCCCCTGACACATACAAGCTCAGTACTTTGGATACTTTGCATAGGTATTTTTATTAATAGAAATATTTTACTATTACTACAAAACATCCCACATCAAATATCTGTACCTTTACTTGACAACATTTCCGCTTAGTCTTGTGTTACATATTATGCAGTACAGTTAAACCTTGGATTGCGAACATAATGCATAACGGAACTGTGCTTCTATATTAAATCAATCAAAGCAAAGGTCCCTCATAAGAAATAATAGAAACTGATTCTGTCCACAGCTCAAAAATATTCATATAAAAAATAATTAATACTATATCTAAAGTAAAAATAAAACACAATAACACACACAGACTAATGGGATCACTCCTTCCTGACAGAGTCTGACTGGGATCTTCTTCTTTTTGCGTGACTTTAGCAAGGATCCTCTCTAATAACACTTGCTTTTGCCTCCTTTTGAGGATTTTGTGGAAATGTGACGCTGCATTGTTGTTAAACACAATCATCTCCCGCTCTCCTATAGACTTCTTAACCTTTTTTTTCTTCACAGGGGCCATTGTTGCAGTGCAGTAACTAAAGAACAGTCACTACACTTGGACACAAAATAACAAAAAAAAAAATGCTTTGTGCACACGCACAGACGTGATCACAATGTTAAAATAAACAGTACACGTGCGCAAGGATGTTGACTATATGAGTGACGCACATGCACTGAGCATAGAAGACAATTACCCACAATCCCACCTCATGAGAGAGTAAGGAACCATTGGCTCAGCTGTGATCATGTGACACTCGGCCGACAAAGTGCATGCGTACTACTTGTATATAAAGACTTCACTCGTTTAATAAGTTACAATTTATTTAAAAATTTTGCTTCCAGATCAAGTGACTTGCAATCCAAGGTTCCACTGTATTTGAAGGGGCAATATCACCATCTGCTGACGATTATGCAGAATTGCATGGTTTGCCTACTCTCTATGAAATGCCTAATCATATAACAGGTGTGCAAAATCAGAAGTGGGGAAGTTGCAGTCAGCAATGAATCAGCATGTTTATAGTTTACCAACGAGAGAGAGAGAGAGAGAGCAAAACCTTTTTCTATGACTTAAAGCTATTAGCTAATACAAGCTCGATACCTGGGATAATTAATTAACGTTAAAAACAAAATACTTTTGTCCTTTTGCTCAGAATGTTAATGGAATACTTGAGTAATATTTTTCCTATTGTATCTCTACTCAAGTAAAGGATTTGTGTTTAAGCAGCTAACTGAATGTAGACAGTGCCATTTCTCAGACTATACTGCTGTGTATTTTGATTGTATCAGGGGTTGTTCACATGTTGCATCTTGTCCGTGCTCAATTGTGTTACTTTAAATGAAGCTGTATAACAAGTGCTTTAACACATATCATTTTTTCCATGTGCATCTACAGCACAGCAATATAACAAAATCCCAACCTCAGAATACTGCAATCACACCGCCGGTCATGTGACAAGAACCAACGAATCAGTTTCACTCTTTCTGTCCTCCTGGATCAGCTGAAGGATATTTTCAGTGTTTTATTTGTGCTTAAAAGATGGAAAGCTCTCAAGCATGTAATTTTTCCCTCTTGTCCCTCTTGTCAAGGGATCCAGTTATATCCTACAAATTCTTCATCGCATGCAGTGGACAGCGCATGGTTCCTTATTAAATCCATAAATGAAGATTTTTTTTCTTGTAGTGAAAATTTTGTCTAAAACACTTATAAGTATGAGTTGTTTAGGTTTACAAGCAATAATTTGCAGGTAAACAGTGTCATTTCTTTTGCATTAATTTGGAATGCATTTTGAATTTTTCTGACACTTAAAAGCAAGTAGCTTAAAAGTTATAGTCTTTTGGTTTAAGTATCTGATTGCAGGTAAACAGTGGCATGTTTTCCATTAGGATTGAATGTATTTTGTCTCAGAGTAACTTGCTTGTAAATTATGATCAAGTTTAATAAAAGTCATTTTCTTATCAACAATTGTTCTGGACCGTTGACCTTGAATAGCAATCAGATCCAGACCCTGTCTGATGCATTGACAGTTAAAATAAATGTCTAGAAAGGTCCAAAGTGGTCACAGCCTTGTGCCACTAGGTGGCAATATGTATCACCTTATTTTGAGCACCTGTCTGTACCAACTTAACTCCTCCCAAAATCCCTGGTCAGTTTCTTCAATACTAAAGCAAGGATACAGTAGGGCATTTGGAATTGGCATGGGAGCTGCGGAGGAACTGCGCATGAGCACAGGGATGGAATTTAACAATGAATTGTAAAAAAACATTACACCAATCAAAGATGCCTGACAAAAGTATCTAATTTTCTAATGGAAAAGCTAAATAAATTCCAAATAGTTCTTGATAATTAGCATTTATGCTAATGGTATGAGAACCATACAAGCTTTTTAGTTTATTATGTATTTTTCAAGTCTTTGTTTATGGTTAAGCTAGTCAGTCCATATCATAATCCCATAAAAGGAAGGGAAACAAAAAATCATTTCACATCTTCCTACAATCGTAAGGAAATTGAGATGATGTTACTTCCTGTTGTAAACAAGTGTAACTTGTGGAATACTGTATACTAGTATCATTGTGACTATTATAACGGTTGTGGAACTGAAATGTACATTGGATTGGCAGAACATAATAATTTACTCATGGAAAAGAATGCTTTATGTCTGAATTGAAATGTTAAAGGGATTTACACACTATAAACACACTAATACACAATATAGTTACATTGAGCTGGAACAAGCAACATCCTTTTCAATATGCTATAGTATTAATTTTGTATTTTTATTATTTATTTACATTTTTAAATTATTTATCTAAAACATGAGTATTGGTTGTTGTAAATAACACTTGAGATATTTTTAAAACGTCTTTTTTTCATTAAGTTGTGAGTGTAATACCACTGAAATACAAACGTCATTGCAGTTGTAGAATCACCCGGCAGGAGTCCACCCTTGAATTCCCTGAGACTGTTACACACCTTGTGCTCTAGAGGGCAGCAGAGGCCATCTGGCAATAGAGCAGTACAAACTGACAGAGTAATAAACCTCCTCAGTAAAATTACAACTCACATGCAGACTAACAATATTAATCACCCCTACACATTCATATGATTGTTTACACACTATAACTGAGCAGAGGCTTGTTTTTTTGTGTCAGTCATTAGTAAACACTTACAGTGCCATGATACTATTCAAATCAGTCACACATACACTTACTGTACAGCCCTTTCTTACAAATGTAGAAGAGGAAGTGGGTGCAGCATCACACTCTTGTTATAACACATATAAAGGCACAGAGCAGGACGGAGACAGTAACAACAGAACAGGAGCTTTAATATCTTTCTGAAGGGGAGTTGGTGTGGAGATGTGTGAGTGTGAACTCAGGATGAAGATCCTCCTCATCTTCACCCTCTGTCTGATCTCAGGTAAAGAAATGCACTTCAGAATAATCCTCACTCTCAGCAGCAGTGTTACATGAAGGAAGGTTTGGCTCAGATGGATGTTTGGTGTTTTGTTAGATGGAGGAGATTCTAAGGAAGTAACAGGATATTCAGGAGGAGGAGTCCTTATCAAGTGCAAATACCATACAGGATACACACAAAACAAGAAATATTTCTGTAAGGGTTCATGGTCGGGCTGTTCTGATCAAATAAAGACAGAAGATAAGAATAAGTGGATAGATTCAGGAAGATTCTCACTGTATGATGACACCAAATCAGCAGAGTTCAGAGTGATGATCAGAGAGCTCGGCAATAGCATGGGCAAAACTCAATGACTGAGCAATGTGAAGCGCCATCTTGTTTCCTTTTATGCTTTCTGAAACCCGACCGTATTACTTCCGGGTCCTAGTGCCAGTCGTGTTACGAGTGTGCATGACATTTTTAAAGTACATTTAACACAACATAGGAACCATGCGTGACGTAGTGAAGGGTTTAAGTTGAGATGTGTGGAATACCGGGTGGATCCGGAGCGCCGCAGGCAGCTGGAGCCGGTAGGTGACGGGGTTAATCCGGAGGTTGATGCGGTATGGTCTGATGAATCTGGATAATAGTTTCTGTGATTCTGTCTGCAGGTGTAGATTTCTTGTTGATAACCATACCTTGTCACCTACTTGATACATTCGTCCCGGTGGGTGTTGACGGCGATGTTGAATGGTGTAGCGGTGGTTGGCATGGAGAATGGCAGTGTTGACAACAAGTCGGATGGCGTTGTTTGCTCGTCTCCAGAGCCGTCGACACCGGCAAACAAACTGTTGGGCCGACGGTACTTCAACCTCCAGTTCTTGATGGTCAAACATCGGAGGTTGGAAACCACAGCACACCTCGAACGGGCTGAGGTTGGTGGCAGAGGATGTATGGAGGTTGTGAGACAACTCAGCCCATATGAGGTAGCGGGCCCAGGAGCACTGACGATCAGCAATAAAGCATCTCAGGTAGTGCTCCAGTTGTTGGTTTGTTCGCTCCATCTGACCGTTAGACTGTGGGTGGTAGCCGGAGGACAGACTGCAGGTGGAATCGATCAGACGGCAGAAGGCCTTCCAGAACCGGGAGGTAAACTGGGGCCCCCTGTCCGAGACGATGTCCTTTGGGAACTCATGCAGGTGGACTAGGTGCTCTAATATCAGCTCAGCTGTCCTTTTGGCTGACGGGAGACTGGGGAGGGCCACCAGGTGTACAGCTTTGGAGAACCGGTCGACGATGGTGAGGATGGTGTCCTTTCCTTCGGAAACCGGCAGGCCCGTGATGAAATCAACAGCAATGTGCGGGGAACTGGGAGTGGCTGAAGTTCCCCTGGTGATGGCTGGTTGCTGTCCTTGGACCTGGCACACACTGGGCACGCCTGGACGAACTCATCCACCTCCCTCCTCATATTTGGCCACCAGAAGACGAGTTGAATCAAGAGTAGCGTGTGTCGCCTTCCGGGGTGTCTAGAAATTGGGGAGGAGTGTCCCCATTGTAGGACGTCGGTCTTGATAGAGTCGGGGACATAGAGACGACCAGGCGGCACACCTGCTGGTTCGGTCTCCGCAGTCTGTGCCTGGCGAACCCTCATTTCCAAATCCCAGTTAATTGGTGCAAGGATCTTGGTGGGTGGTAGGACAGGCGCGGGGTCCGTCCGGGGGACGTCTTCTTCGTGCTGTCGTGATAAAGCATTGGCCTTGTTGTTCTTGGACCCTGGGCGGTATGACAGGTGGAAGTTCGAAAAAACAGGTGAAAATGACAAACAATGCCCACCACGCCTGTCTGGGGTTGAGTTGTTTCAAGGTGCGGATAGTAATGAGGTTCTGATGGTTGGTCCAGATGATGAACGGCTCTCTGGCGCCCTGGAGCCAGTGTCGCCATTCCTCCAAGGCCCACTTTATGGCCAGCAGCTCGCGGTCCCCTACTCCGTATCGCTGATGAGTGGAGTCAAATTTCTTGAAGAAAAAACTGCAAGGGTGCAGTTTTTGGTCTGGACCTCACTGGGAGAGAATGGCTCCGGCGCCCACATCCGAAGCGTCCACCTCCACAACGAATGGTTTGTCAGCATCCGGGTGAAGAAGGATGGGGGCAGTGGTGAATCGGCGACAGAGTTTGTGGAAGGCAGAGATGGCGGTGGAGGTGAGATGGAAGGGGTGAGATGAGGAGCGAGTCACGATGGTTAATTGGGCTGCAACTGTACTGTAGTCCCGGATAAAGCGACAGTAGAAGTTAGCAAACCCGAGAAATCGCTGGAGTTGTTTGAGAGTCTTGGGTAGGGCCCAATGACTCACAACTTCCAGTTTCAGCGGGTCCATGGCCACACCCTGGGACGAGATGACAAAACCCAGGAACGTGGTGGAGCGCTCGTGAAAAGCGCACTTTTCCAACTTACAGTACAGTTGGTGGGCGAGGAGTCTCTTTAGGACCACCCTGACGTGCTGGACGTGTTTGTGGTGGTTCGTTGATGGTTCGGGAGTAAATGACGATATCGTCCAGGTAGACGAACACTCAGCGGCCTAACATGTCTCTGACAACGTCGTTGATTAATTGTTGGAATACCGCGGGTGCATTGCAGAGACCAAAGGGGATGACCAGACTTTCATAGTGTCCGATATGTCACGTCACGTCTGATTCACCTGTTCACTTCCGCTCCAGATTCCATTGCACTCCACTCCTTTGATTTCACTGGCTCACTCTCTGCTCTCCACACACCTGTTGCTCATTTCAATCATGGCTCTGCTCTATTTAACCTGCTCACTAACAACCTCCCATTGCCAGATTATTGAGTGCCTTACCAGCCCAATATTCCCGCGTCTTGTCTCGTCTCAGTCTGTTTTGTTATCGACCTCGCTTAGTTTTGACCACGCTTTCGCTTCTCGTTATCGGATCATTGTTATTTGGAGATTTCCCGTTGCCGACCACTTACCTGCCACCGACCACGAACCTGGATCACGGACCTCCTCTCGTCACTCCGGCTTCGACCCTCGTCCGTTTCACGACCGCGATTATTGCTCGCTCCTCGCCGAGCTCACGCTCCGTTTTTCCACTGGCTCAGGTTTCTCCAGCCCACACCGGCATTCATCGCGAGGCTCTCCCTTTCTCCTCCACGCCGGCTCTGCACGCTCTTGCTTCTCAGCGCTCGCACGCCGGTATACATCTCGGGTTACACAGCGGCGCTGCGCACTTCCTCATTCCCTCAAGGCTGACGTCACGCATCTTGCCGCTCGCCTCGACGCTCTCGTGCCGGCTATCGGTGCTTCCGCATTCCATTGAGGCTTTCGCCGCTCACACCGCAGCTTGGAATTCACGCCAAGGCTTTGAGCCTCCATATTATCAAATCAGTCAGTCACAAGCACTCCAAGATACAACTACTCTTCGTAACACATTGCCTGCATCTGCACTTGGATCCACCACGCCCCCTACCGAGCCTGACAGAATAATCTGGCCACAGATGGATCCAGCAGAGGCCGCTCACCTGAGGGGGGCACTAGAGAGTCAAGGACTCCTCTTAGGCAACCACCAACTGGAAATCACCCAGATCTCAAACACGCTCCAAACCATCACTGAAACCCTGCAGCTCCTTTCCACACAGATCCGGAATCAACCCTCGGCATACAATTCCCAGCAACCTCTGGTGATGCCTTCTCCCACCCTGGAGCCACGCCTTCCTGCCCCACCCACCTATGGTGGAGATCCAGCCATGTGTCGCTCTTTTTTGTCTCAATGTTCCCTCGTCCTAGAACTACAGGCTATGTCTTTCCCCACTGAACGCTCCAAAGTTGCCTACATCATCACCCTCCTTACTGGAAAGGCGAGGGAGTGGGGAACGGCGTTGTGGGATGCCCCAGTTCCATGCTGCACCACTTACAAAGCTTTCACTGACGAAATGAGGAGGGTTTTCGATAATGCTTTCACAGGTCGTCAGGCGGCAGCCCAGCTACTCCAACTACGTCAGGGAACTCAGTCCGTTACAGACTATGCCATAGATTTTCGGACTCTGGCTCCCTCTTGTGGTTGGGGCGATCCGGTGCTTTTCGACTGCTTCCTTCACGGACTCTCTGAGTCAGTCAAAGACGAGCTCGCAGCTCGGGAACTTTCCCCTGAACTACAGGGACTCATTGACCTTGCAACCCGCATTGACATCCGTAAACGGATGCGGCAGAGGGAACAGCAGTCAGACTCCACACCACGCACCTCAGGGACCCCTTTGGCTGCTCCTGACCCATCTTCTGAACCCATGCAGATCGGCCGCACGAGCATTTCGCCAAGGGAGTGTCAGCGCCACAGGGACGACAGCGCCTGCTTCTATTGCGGTCAGACTGGCCACGTGGTTCGACACTGCCCACTAAAAGGGCAAGGCCCCCTCATAATTCTGGGAATACAGGGGGCCCCAAATTCTGATTTTTCTTCAGACCAACGGTCTTGTTTCCCTGTCACCCTGATTCATGGCAACCAATCCCACGTCACCCATGCCTTAGTAGACTCCGGGGCAGACCAGAACCTGATTTCCTCTGCTACTGTCACTGAGTTCCAGATCCCAATCACCCCTTTACGCCAACCCTTTACGGTTCAAGCCCTCGACGGTAGCCGTCTCTCGCCCATTTCCCACCGCACCATCCCCGTTAACCTACAGGTTTCAGGTAATCACATGGAAACCATCACTTTCCTGACCGTCCATAATGCTCATGCCCCCATTGTTCTGGGACTCCCTTGGCTAAGGCTACACAACCCGCACATTGATTGGGTTAAGCGGAGTATACTGGATTGGAGCCCCACCTGCCTCTCGTCATGCCTTCACTCCGCTACCATGGGCCGCCGCTCGTCTGCGCCACGAGAAGAGAATCCTGACCTCATCAAAGTTCCTACAGAGTATCACGATCTACAACAGGTGTTTAGCAAGTCCCGGGCCACCTCGCTACCACCTCACCGCCCCTATGATTGTGCTATAGACCTCCTTCCCGGCACATCTCCACCCAAGGGACGACTCTACTCCCTCTCTCGTCCAGAGAGAGAGGCCATGGAGCAGTACATCAGTGAGGCGCTTGCAGCAGGGATTATCCGCCCATCCTCATCACCGGCAGGAGCAGGATTTTTCTTTGTGGAGAAAAAAGACAAGTCCCTCAGACCCTGCATTGACTACAGAGGATTAAACGAAATCACAGTCAAGAACCATTACCCTCTTCCTCTGATGTCTTCCGCATTCGAACTCCTTCAGGATGCCCGCCTATTCACCAAGCTCGACCTAAGGAATGCCTACCACCTCGTCAGGATAAGGGAAGGGGACGAGTGGAAGACGGCCTTTAACACCCCTACTGGCCACTACGAGTACCTGGTGGTTCCTTTTGGCCTGACCAATGCCCCAGCAGTTTTCCAGGCCCTCATTAATGATGTCCTGAGAGACTTCCTCAATGTCTTTGTTTTTGCTTACCTCGACGACATCCTGATCTTTTCACGTTCCATCAAGGAACACAGGTTGCATGTACGTCAGGTTCTACAGCGGTTGCTTGAGAACAAACTCTACATTAAGGCAGAGAAATGTGAGTTCCACTGCACCTACACCTCCTTTTTGGGGTATTCCATCTCCCCGACAGGAATCCAAATGGACCCCACCAAGGTTAAGGCGGTCACAGATTGGCCATCACCCGCTTCAAGACGGGAACTCCAACGATTCCTGGGGTTTGCTAACTTCTACCGCCGCTTCATCAGAAGTTATAGCACAGTGGCAAGCCCACTCACAGCTCTCACCTCGTCCAAGACCCAGTTTAGGTGGAACTTGCTGGCCGACGCAGCCTTCAAGGAACTCAAGCAACGCTTCACCACGGCACCCATTCTCAGATTTCCAGATCCGTCACGTCAGTTCGTCGTCGAGGTAGACACATCCGAAACTGGGGCGGGGGCAGTCCTGTCACAGAGATCCCCCGAAGAGAATAAGCTACACCCTTGCTCCTTCTTTTCTCGCCGTCTCACACCCCCGAACGAAATTACGGCATTGGGGATCGGGAACTCTTGGCGGTCAAACTAGCGCTTGAGGAATGGAGACATTGGTTGGAGGGGGCGGAGCACCCTTTCCTTGTGTGGACTGACCACCGGAACCTCGAGTACTTAAAGACAGCTAAGAGACTGAACTCACGCCAGGCACGCTGGTCATTATTTTTCTCCCGTTTCCGGTTCACGCTGTCTTACCGCCCGGGCTCCAAGAATGCCAAGCCCGATGCCCTCTCACGACAGTTTTCAACCCCTCAGGACACACCCTCACCAGCAACTATCCTTCCTCCTCATTGCCTTGTGGCCATGACCCGACTAGAAGTGGAGCATCTAGTCCAGCAGAGACTTGAACACGAACCAGGTCCCAGTAACGTTCCCCCAAACAAACTCTTTGTCCCCACTTCTGTACGTCCTCAGGTGTTGGACTGGGGCCATAACTCCAGACTCGCTTGTCATCCTGGGGCAGCACGCACATTGTTCCTCCTACACCAACGCTTTTGGTGGCCTACGATCAAGGAGGATGTCAAGAGCTTTGTAGCATCATGCGATGTCTGTTCTCGCAACAAGAACACCAATCGACCACCTGAGGGACTACTCAGGCCCCTCCCCATCCCACACCGTCCCTGGTCTCACATCTCCATCGACTTTGTCACAGGATTGCCACCCTCTCATAACAACACCTGCATTCTGACCATAGTAGATCGCTTTTCCAAGTCGGCTCATTTCATCCCGCTGCCCAAGCTCCCCTCCGCCAAAGAGACGGCCGAACTCCTGGTTAATCACGTTTTTCGACTCCACGGACTCCCCAGCGACATCGTTTCTGACAGGGGGCCCCAGTTTTCTGCCCGATTCTGGAAGGCTTTTTGCAAGCTCATCGGTGCCTCCCCCAGTCTCTCATCCGGTTTTCATCCCCAAACTAATGGGCAAACAGAAAGGATGAACCAGGAACTCGAGAAGGCTCTAAGGTGCATGGCCTCCCAGGACCCGTCCTCATGGAGTCGCTTTCTACCATGGATCGAGTATGCCCATAACACTCTTCCTACATCATCCACAGGCATGTCCCCCTTCCACTGTTGTCTGGGTTATCAACCTCCCCTCTTTCCTTCCCAGGAGGAGGAGGTGGCAGTTCCCTCAGCTCTGACTTTCATCCGCCGCTGCAAGAGAACATGGCAACGAGCCCGTAACCAACTGTTACGCACCGTGAGCACCTTCCAGTGACAGGCTAACCGCCACCGGTCACCAGCACCCAGGTACCGCATCGGCCAAAAAGTCATGTTAGCCACACGGGATCTCCCCCTCAAAACATTATCCAAGAAGCTCTCTCCCAGATTCATTGGCCCTTTCACTATTAACCGCATCATTAACCCATGCTCTGTCCGCCTTTCGCTACCTCTTTCCATGCGCCGAATAAATCCCACCTTCCACGTCTCTCAGATTCGCCGCCTGGTTCCCTGCCCACTATCTGCACCTCCTCAACCCCCCCCACCCCCCCGACTAATAGATGGGGGCGAAGCTTTTACCGTCCGCAAGCTCCTCAAGGCTCGGAGACAGGGACGTGGCCTTCAGTATTTGGTAGACTGGGAGGGCTACGGTCCCGAAGAAAGGAGCTGGGTACCTGCCAGATTTATACTTGACAAGACGCTGATCAGCGACTTTCATAGACTTCATCCCGAAGCACCCGCTAGAACGCCTGGAGGGCGTTCGTAAGGGGGGGGGTACTGTCACGTCACGTCTGATTCACCTGTTCACTTCCGCTCCAGATTCCATTGCACTCCACTCCTTTGATTTCACTGGCTCACTCTCTGCTCTCCACACACCTGTTGCTCATTTCAATCATGGCTCTGCTCTATTTAACCTGCTCACTAACAACCTCCCATTGCCAGATTATTGAGTGCCTTACCAGCCCAATATTCCCGTGTCTTGTCTCATCTCAGTCTGTTTTGTTATCGACCTCGCTTAGTTTTGACCACGCTTTCGCTTCTCGTTATCAGACCATTGTTATTTGGAGATTTCCCGTTGCCGACCACTTACCTGCCACCGACCACGAACCTGGATCACGGACCTCCTCTCGTCACTCCGGCTTCGACCCTCGCCCGTTTCACGACCGCGATTATTGCTCGCTCCTCGCGAGCTCACGCTCCGTTTTTCCACTGGCTCAGGTTTCTCCAGCCCACACCGGCATTCATCGCCAGGCTCTCCCTTTCTCCTCCACGCCGGCTCTGCACGCTCTTGCTTCTCAGCGCTCGCATGCTGGTATACATCTCGGGTTACACAGCGGCGCTGCGCACTTCCTCATTCCCTCAAGGCTGACGTCACGCATCTTGCCGCTCGCCTCGACGCTCTCGTGCCGGCTATCTGTGCTTCCGCCTTCCATTGAGGCTTTCGCCGCTCACACCGCAGCTTGGAATTCACGCCAAGGCTTTGAGCCTCCATATTATCAAATCAGTCAGTCACAAGCACTCCAAGATACAACTACTCTTCGTAACACATTGCCTGCATCTGCACTTGGATCCACCACGCCCCCTACCGAGCCTGACACGATAGGGGTGATGAAGGCCGTCTTCCACTAATGCGCACCAAGTTGTAGGCGCTCCGGAGGTCCAACTTACTGAAAATAGTGGCGCCAGAGAGGGCGTCCAGGGCAGAGTTGGTAAGAGGCAACGGGTGTCAGTTCTTGATGGTGATGTTGTTGAGTCCCCGGTAATCGACACAGGGACAAAGACTACCATCGCATTTCTTCACAAAAAAGAACCGTGCTGCGGCAGGTGAGGAGGAGGGCCGGATGGTACCATGGCAAAGTCCGCTGGAGACATACTCCTCCATTGACTGCATCTCGTTCTTGGATAGGGAATAGAGGTGGCCGCGGGGTGGGATGGAGCCTGGCTGAAGGTCGATCGCCAGGTCGTAGGAGCAATGTGGAGGTAGATGGGTGACACGTTTCTTGTAGAAGACTTCAGCCTGGTCCTGGTAGTCTCGTGGGATGTTATCTGTGTCGAAATCGGGGACCTCGGTCTCCCTAGAGCACGTCCCAGCCTCGGCCCATAGGCATAGTTCGTTGCAGGTCGGTCCCCATTGTAGGATTCGATTTTGGGTCCAGGAGATGAGTGGGTCGTGACGCAGTAGCCATGGGTGTCCCAGGATGATAGGTGGTAATGGAATGGGGGTGATGTAAAGCTGGATCTGTTCCTGATGCAGGTTAATTATGAGGGTGATGGGACTGGAGGAGAGGAACCGACCATCAACTGATGTAATGGTTACGGGCTGGGATAATGCCTCTGTCTTTACCCCCAGTCTTTTGACATAAGAAGAGTCAATGAAGTTGCCCGCGGCACCGGAATCGATGAACGCGGTACTTCCAACTCGTTTGTGGTCAAACTGGAGGTGTATTTTTACCGTGAGACGGGAATCATCGGTCAAGGTGGTGGAGAAGGAGATGGAACCCGGTGAGCCACTCTCATTTCTCACCAGGCCTGCGCGTTTTCCGGTCGCAGAGGACAGATGGCTCGGTGGTGTGTAGCAGATCCACAATACGCACAGAGCCCCTCTCTGAAGCGGCGTTCCCGTTCTGCAGCGGTTAAGGAGACGCGCCCTAATTGCATGGGTTCCCCGGCTCCTGTGTTAACCACGGCGGGAGGTGGAGAACCAACGGGTCCGGTAGGTGGAGCAGTGAATGAAGATCAGGCTTCGGAGACTGGAGCTTGGGAGAAAAAAGTGGTGGATCGAGGAGCAGACTGATGTAATGGCATCGTGATGGGCGGCAGGGTAGGGTGAGCTGGCTTGGGGCGAGCGAGCAGACTTTGGTCGATCTGGAGGGCGAGTTGGATTAAGCCCTCCAAGGTCGCTGGGAGCTCTCGTCCGGCGAGCTCGTCCTTTATACGCAAAGCCAGTCCCTCGTAGTAGGTCTTTCGGAGGGCGGAGTCTCCCCAGTCGGTCTGCACAGCAAGAGTACTAAACTCTGCGGTGTAGCGGCTCATGGACGACCCTCCCTGCCGTAGGTCATATAGTTTGGAGTTGGTCTCCACCTCAGCAGCAGGATGTTCGAAGGTGAGTTTGAGTTGGCGGGTGAATTCCGTGTATGAGTAGGCGACGTCTGAATCGGAGCACAGAACTGCCGTGGCCCACTCAGCTGCCTGCCCGGATAGCAACGAGACGAGAAGAGCAAGGCGCAGTCGGTCTGTGGAGTACCTGGTGGAATTGAACTCAAACACGAGATCCAATGCGGTTAGAAAAACACTGCACTTCCCATCTGTGCCATCCCTTTTATCCGGTAAAGCCAGAAAAACATCAGAAGATGGGGAGGGAGTTGGCGGTGCAGCAGCTGCTGCGATGGGCGTGGCAACAGCCGGCTGAGCGGCCGCCTTGCGGAGGGTCGCATTCTCCTGTCGCAGCTCCGCCACCTCGCGGTGCAAGACCGCAACGTCTTGGAGCTCCTTGCAGAGAGAGGTGACTTCACCACGGAGCTAATCGATCAACCTGGCGTGCTGGTCAACCACATTGCAGAGGCGAGCAAACTCCGCTGGGTTCACTGCTGATGGCTCATTCATTCTGTCATGAACTAACCGGAGATGAACCAGAAGACTAGCAGTTAGCCCTGTAGCGTGGATGGCAAACCCAAACGCGGAAGTAGCGCGAGCAGGCAGGATAACCACGCTGGTTATTATTAGAACTCTCCCGAAGCGAGAGCAAGAGTTTACACAAATAAACCTGCGTTCTAAATACACACACCCAATCGAAAGCGAAACCCAAGAAAGTGAGTACTCACATTTAGACGAGTGAGGCGTCGGCAATAGCATGGGCAAAACTCAATCACTGAGCAATGTGAAGCGCCATCTTGTTTCCTTTTATGCTTCCTGAAACCCGACCGTATTACTTCCCGGTCCTTGTGCCGGTTGTGTTACGAGTGTGCATGACAGTATATAATTATTGCAGAAGTAGCATGCTGTTATACTTCTGGCCAAATAACAGAATAATAAAAAAGTACTCTGTCTCCGAGTGGCACAGTGATAAAGTGCTTGTCCTATCATCTGGAGATTGCAAGATCAATTCCTGTGCATGCGTGTACTGTTTACTACAACACTGTGACCACATGTGTCCATGTAAAACATCTTTTATTGTGTGGTTGTATGTTTGTTTGTACAGTGTGTGTGTACTGTTTATTAGAACAATTCTGTGTGTGCGCGTATAAAGCAAAAGATTCATTATAGTGGTTAAAGATCCATTTGCTTTTTCTCTGTATCAGTCGGCAGTGTGTGCGCATCATTTGATACCGTGCACTTACACAAACACACACACATGTCGCGTGTCGCCTTCAAACACAGGCACACACACACACACACATACATACACTCCATGCTCGACACAGAAACACTGCTCTGTCGCAATTCTTTTCAAAGTTAAGTGCTTTTTTTAAAAAGGTAAAGTGCAGATTGATTTGTTTTATTTTTACTTTATATTTGGCATGATTTTTTTTTTTATTTTTATTTTTTTTGGGGGTGTGGAACAAATAATTTGAGTTTCCATTATTTCTCATGGGAAAATACGATTTGGTTTATGAGTGTTTTGGAACACGAGCCTGCTTCCGGAATGAATTAGGTTCCACTGTACTTAGTGCTCCCACATTAGCCACGGCTCTACAGCCAATCAGGGGAGTCTGTGAAATCACGCAATTGGAAGAAGCGGATAGCGCTGTTGAGCACGCAGAAGAGAGTGAACTCAAACACATAAATTATCTTGACTGTGCAAAAGTGATTTTCAGAGAGATTCAGTGTGCAAAAATGAGTCTGAAGGAGTGCACGCGCAAGAGAGAGAGCGTAGTGCACAAATTAAGAGCATGAATAAATACATATGAAAAAGACCATTAGTACATTAAAATTTAACTGAACATATGAGACTACCGTATATTAAAATTTGTATTGTAATGTATACTTTCTTTACATTGTTACAACGATTATTTCGAGCATATTGTTTGAAAATATACCAAAAATATTGAAAAGAAAAATTGAAAAATAAAGTTTAAATAAGTGTGCTTTGGAAATTACACTGACCTTTCACTTCAAGTATATTTTCCTATAATATATTTTTGGAAAGTGTACTTTAATACAATTATTTTGAAGTTATGTATGTTTAAAGTTTAATTAAAAAATTTGGTAAAAGCGTCATGTCAGTACTTTTATATATTACCTAATGCACACAACGTTTTGTTAGTATATTTGCAATGTACTATCGAAGATTTTAATACATTTGTAAGTGTTACAGGCCTTACAGTCCAGTACGGTCTCCAGTTCCTAAATTTGAAGAGCAATCGCGCCTTTTCAGTAGCAGCCCCTAAACAAGTGGAATGAGCTGACTTTTCCTATTTTTAAGCCTCAACTTAAATCCTTGTTATACATTTTGGCATTTAATTCAAAGTGATGAGCTATTCTTCTAATATTTATATTTTATTATTTGTTTTACTCTTTTATTTGCTTACTTTATACAGTAAGGTTAAATGGTTCACTGTTGTACATTGTTTTATTTGGATTTTATTTTATGTCTCTGTTTCTATGTCTGTGGCTATTTTAGGATTGTATA
>QNUK01001398.1:55000-63862 GCA_013621035.1 Clarias magur | reverse complement strand
TTACAGACGCACTGATAAACCCCCTTACAGACGCACTGATAAACCCCGTTACAGACGCACTGATAAACCCTCGTTACAGACGCACTGAAAACCCCCGTTACAGACGCACTGATAAACCCCCGTTACAGACGCACTGATAACCCCCGTTACAGACGCACTGATAAACCCCGTTACAGACGCACTGATAAACCGCGTTACAGACGCACTGATAAACCCCCGTTACAGACGCACTGATAAATCCCCGTTACAGACGCACTGATAAACCCCGTTACAGACGCACTGATAAACCCCGTTACAGACGCACTGATAAACCCCGTTACAGACGCACTGATAAACCGCGTTACAGACGCACTGATAAACCCCCGTTACAGACGCACTGATAAATCCCCGTTACAGACGCACTGATAAACCCCGTTACAGACGCACTGATAAACCCCGTTACAGACGCACTGATAAACCCCCTTACAGACGCCCTGATAAACCCCGTTACAGACGCACTGATAAACCCCCGTTACAGACGCACTGATAAACCCCGTTACAGACGCACTGATAAACCCCCGTTACAGACGCACTGATAAACCCCCGTTACAGACGCACTGATAAACCCCGTTACAGACGCACTGATAAACCCCCGTTACAGACGCACTGATAAACCCCGTTACAGACGCACTGATAAACCCCGTTACAGACGCACTGATAAACCCCCGTTACAGACGCACTGATAAACCCCCGTTACAGACGCACTGATAACCCCCGTTACAGACGCACTGATAAACCCCGTTACAGACGCACTGATAAACCCCCGTTACAGACGCACTGATAAACCCCGTTACAGACGCACTGATAAACCCCGTTACAGACGCACTGATAAACCCCCGTTACAGACGCACTGATAAACCCTCCCTGATGTTTAGCTCAGTAGTTCAGACATCAGTCCACCTTCACAGTTTTAAAGCCTCTGCAGTACGCTGATGTTTCTCACTCACGTGTCCACAGCTGGTGTCGTTTGCTGAGATAAAGAAGCTTCACTCTGATTTCCGGTCACCGAGCGTCGCTTCTGCTAATGGACACGTCATTTACAGAAACACGGTATTTCAGAACACACCTCTCCTCAACAACACCTCTCAGAACACACTTCAGTACCGGTACATGTCAGCTGCTGCGACGAGCACACCACGCCCCACCCTACCTACGACAGCGCCTCCCGCCACCCGCTCTGTAACCACTCCCAGGTCAGGGGCGGAGCCTCGTGTGCACTCTGTGCCGTGTGATGAGGCAGCGTGTCCCCCCAACAGCTTCTGCAGTAACGACTACCAAAGAGGAGGATCACGATGTCACTGCAACCTGGGTTACCATGGAAACCTCTGCTCTGAAGGTGACATGCCCAAAACCAACATGCTAATATTTTATAACAGTAGTAATGACTTTATTTCTGTGTGTGTGTGTGTGTGTGTGTGTGTGTGTGTGCGTGTGTAAAACTGACGTATGTTTTCCACAGGTGTGTCAATCCGGTTCCCGAGCTTTTATGGATTTTCTCATATGACATTCGAGCCCCTAAAGAACTCATATCAGAGCTTCATCATCACCATGGAGTTCAAGGTCAAACACTTTAACCCACACACACACACACACACACACACACACACACACACACACACACACACACACACACACGTAATATACTGTACGTAATGTTACCATTAGAATGTCCACAGCCACTGAAAACATGTTTATAATAAAACCAGTGTGTGTGTGTTTGTGTTTGTGTGTGTGTGTGTGTGGGTGTGTGTGTCAGGCGGACTCTGAGGATGGTCTGTTGTTGTACTGTGGAGAAAATGAAGACGGTCGAGGGGATTTCATGTCTCTCTCTCTGGTGCACAGCAAACTTTACTACAGGTCACTTCCTCTCTGTTACATCTCCACTTCCTGTCCTCCTCAGCACCTCCTGGAACACCTCCACACACTGTTAATAAATCTAAACAGATTGTGTGTGTGTGTGTGTGTGTGTGTGTGTTCAGGTTTAACTGTGGCACCGGGGCGGGGCAGATTGTGAGTGACAGCTCTGTTGTGATTGGTCTATGGCACACGGTCACTTTGTTCAGAGACGGAGTTAATGGCTGGATTCAGCTCGACAACAACAACCCTGTGTCTGGACGCTCACTGGTGCGCACACACACACACACACACACACACACACACACACACACACACACACACACACACACACACATATGCTATATGACAGTAAGATGGTGTGTGTGTGTGTGTGTGTGTGTGTGTTACAGGGTCACTATAGTAAAATAACGTTCCGCACGCCTCTGTTTGTGGGCGGAGCTCCCAGTGTTTATTGGCTCATGAAGGCGGTGGGAACCAATCATAGCTTTCGTGGGTGTGTCCAGAGACTGTCAGTCAATGGCAGGACAACTGATCTGAGACCCTGGCCTCAGGGACACGCCCTCAATGGAGCGGACATTGGTAAGACACACACACGAACACACACACACATACATACAAGCGCACTATGCTGGTGAGTTTAACAGTGTGTGTGTGTGTGTGTGTGTTACAGGTGAGTGCAGTAGCAGTGTGTGTGAAGAGGTGGTGTGTGAGCACAGTGGAGTGTGTTACCCTACACGTTCAGACAGTTACATCTGCCTCTGTCCTCTGGGATACGGAGGAGTTCACTGTGAGGAGAGTGAGTCACACACACTGACACACACACACACACACACACACACACACACACACACACACACTGACCCATGTCCTCTGTATGTCAGGCTTCGTGCTGTCTCTACCACACTTCAGTGAGAGTGTGCAGTCGTACACCAGCGCCCCCTGGCCTCAGCACACACACTCGTACCTGTCCTTCATGGAGTTCTACATCACCTTCAAACCCACCAATCAGGATGGGACTCTGCTCTACAGCCACGACCAGTACAGCCGAGACTTCCTGTCCATCGTCCTGGTGCGCGGAGCCGTGGAATTCCGCTTCGACTGTGGCTCTGGCGCTGCCGTCATCAGGTCAGACATCAAGTCTACAGCACAAGTTCTGAAGTGCGCTCCAGTAGACTGATCCAGTCAGTATTAAAGCCTCACTTAAGAGTGATTAACACACACTCTACCTGCATGGGTCTTTCTCAACAGCTCGGTGCTGCTGGGATTCGAACCTGTGACCCTCTGACCAGCAGTCCAACATCTTAACCACTGAGCCCACTGAGCTAGTGTTCCACCTTCCCAAGTCCCCCCCACCCCACACCCCATCACCCCACCCTATCACCCCACACCATCACCCCACCCCATCACCCCACCCCATCACCCCCCCCCATCACCCCACCCCATCACCCCACCCCATCACCCCACCCCATCACCCCACCCCATCACCCCACCCCATCACCCCACCCCATCACCCCACCCCATCACCCCACCCCATCACCCCACACCATCACCCCACCCCATCACCCCACACCATCACCCCACCCAGTCAAAGACTCTCAGGGATCAAGGAGTCTTTGACATCCTTTAAACAACAATTCAGGACATATTTGTTTCTTCAGTACTTGGGCCAATCCTCCCCCAAATAAATAAATAAATAAATAAATAAATAAATAGATCAATACTGTCCCCACCTGTGCTTGGCTGATGGCACTTAGTTAGTAACCTAGTAATCCAGTGTAAATATCTGTCCAATGACAGAAACCTCTGGATAAGGACGTCTCTGGATAAGGACGTCTCTGGATAAGGACGTCTGCCAAATACCTAAATGTAAACGTAGTGCTTGTGTGTGTCGATATGAGGTGTGTATCGGGCGCATGGTGTGTATTTGGAAAACTCTAGAACTGGAATTGATTATTCTGCAAACAGAAGCAGTTATAAGAATTGGTGTGTGTGTGTGTGTGTGTGTGTGTGTGTGTGTGTGTGTGTGTGTGTGTGTGTGTGTGTGTGTGTGTGTGTGTGTGTGTCCGATCGAGTCTACATGTGGTTTAGAACCTGAAACAGAGCAGACCATCGGGTGAGGTCGAGTCAAATGGTGGGAATCACCTAATTAATGCAGGTTAAATGTGTTTATTGTGAGGATTGTGTGTATGTGGCGAAGACCTTACTGAACACACACACACACACACACACACTCATCCTGAACACTGATCCTGTCCAAACACATTTGAACTATTCTGCCCAGAATCTAACATTCTGCCCCTCTACTGTGTGTGTGTGTGTGTGTGTGTGTGTGTGTGTGTGTGTGTGTGTGTTTCAGGAGTGCACAGCCTGTCAGTATGAACACGTGGCACGACCTAAGAGTGTCTCGTACGGCTAAAAGTGGAATTCTGCAGGTGGACAACCAGCAGCCAGTAGAGGGCAGTGCTGAGGTAAAATACTTATAACTGTGTGTGTGTGTGTGTGTGTGTGTGTGTGTGTGTGTGTGTGTGTGTGTATTTATTTCTACAATAAATTTTATAAATATTATTACATAAACTTTATTGATGAATTTATTAAAAGTGTTAGAATGATTGTCTGTGTGTGTGTGTGTGTGTGTGTGTGTGTGTGTGTGTGTGTGTGTGTGTGTGTGTGTGTGTGTGTGTGTGTGTTTGTAGGGTGCATTTACTCAGATTAAATGCAGTTCTTCTCTCTACATCGGTGGAGTTCCTGATTATGATTCCACTAAACCCAGTGCAGGAGTGATCAGACCGTTCAGTGGAGACATTCAGAGCGTACACACACACACACACACACACACACACACACACACACACACACACACACACACACAATGTGGAGTTGTGAAAAACTGAGATGGATGAAGATCAGAATGAGTACATGTCAGATCCCATGTACCTCACACACTCTTCCTTCTTGTAGATCACGCTGAATGACAGAGAGGTTGCTATGGTGACGGGATATGCGGTGGGCGTGAACATAATGAACACGCCCCATCCGTGTGTGGAGAACCCATGTGCTAATGGTGGAACATGCAGACCCAATAGAGACGTGTATGAGTGTGACTGTCCACTGGGGTACGACGGAGCACACTGCCAGAAAGGTACACACACACACACACACACACACACACACGCACACACACACACACACAATAACAATTTTAAATACTGCAGTGGTGATATACTGACCACTGGAAAAGCCCAAAGCAATCATCTGCACTATGTCCCAAGGGCCAAATTGTAAGGGCCAATGCAAGCCGATGGTAGTTCCGCTGCCTGGATGTGGCGAACCGCGGCTGGTAGACTGCAGGGATGTGAAATGCGACCTCACTGCAGGGAAGTAAGGCACTGCCCCCTGTTCCTGGTGTGGGGGTCCCCGATCACGAGTCTCAGGCTGAGCCCGGGTGTGTTGGAGTTAACCCTGGAGAATGATGTCTGAGATGATGAGCCACACAGCAGCTTGGCGTACCCGCTTGTAAACTTTGTAACAGATGGTAGACCTGGTAGACCAAAACCTGTAGTAATCATCTGAGTTAAGCCTCGTCCACAAGGTTGTAAATTTCATGTGCATTAAGGAGAGGTGGAGAACGTGGAATGGAATCGGAGTGTTACTTTTACATTTAGGCATTTGGCAGACGCTCTTATCCAGAGTGATATAGAGAAGTCCTTTGAAGTTTTACGCACCCACCATGGTCACTAGTGTTATAGTAAATAGTACACGTACGGATATTGATTATACCAGTGAGAGACGAGCACTAAGATCCAACAGGGAAGACGATTACCCACAATTCCACAGCACAAGAGAGAGAAAAACCATTGGCTCAGTTGTGATCACGTGATGCTCATCGTCAAAACAAGAAGCGCATGCGTGATACATGATACTCAGTACTCGTAAACCAAGACTTGTTCATTTTTCAAGTCAAAATTTATTAAAAATCTTTGCTCATCTTGCGGAACATTCGTAAAACACATTACTTGCAAACCGAGGTTCCACTGTACTTTAAAACAGTTTTTGGTGACCAGAAATGTTTTGTGTAATTTTACATCACTCAGTTATCCACTCGAGTTAAGAATTCTAATAGCCTGGTGATAGAAACGTTCATTCAGGCACTTAGTGTGTGCGGACAGGCTCCTGTACCGCTTACCAGATGGCAACAGAGAGAAAAGTCTGCGTGTGGGGTGATTGTGGTCCTGTATGATGCAACGTGATTTCTGCAGGCATCGTCTGTGGTATGTATCCTGGATGGATGGGAGTGTGCTACCAGTGATGTGATGTACTGTGTCGTTTCCACCACTTTTTACAGTGCTTTCTAGCTTTGGCTGGAACAGTTCCCTTACCACACATCCTGTCAGCATATGAGGGTGCTGGTCTTCACGCGAACCTCCTCAGCCTCTGCAGAAAATAGAGCCACTGATGAGCTTTCTTTACCACGGTGTCAGTGTTTGTTTTCCAGGAGAAGTCATTTGTGATGTCGATGCCAAGGAAGTTGTTTACTCTCTAAACCTCTCCGCCATCGATGTAGATAGGGGAGTGTCCGACCCCCTGCCTCCTATAGTCCACTATCATCTCCTTTTTTTTTATGACACTCAGAAGAAGGTTATTGTCTTTGCATCAGCTGGTTAGTGCCCTGACCTCTTCTCTGTAGGCAGTCTCATCCTGATCTGTGAGGAGACCTAAAATGGTCATGTCATCTACAAACTTGCAGATGTAGTTTGAGCTATGTTTAGCAGTGCAGTCATAAGTGAACAGAGAGTAAAGGAGAGAGCTGAGAACTTTGGTGCACCTGTATTGAGGGTTATTGATGATGAAGTGTGTCTACCGATCTTTACCACCTGTGACCTACTGGCCAGAAAGTCAAAGATCCAGCTGCACATTGAGATGTCCAGTCCCAGATCAGCAAGTTTCTTAACCAGTTTGGAGGGGATGATGGTGTTGAATGCAGAGCTGTAGTCTACATAGAGCATTCTCACATATGTGTTCGCTCTGACCAGGTGGGTCAGAGCGGTGGCTAAGACGATGGCATCATCTGTGGCCCTCTTTGGTCAGTAGTGGGTCTAGGTGGTCAGGGAGGGAGGAGCAAATATGTGTTTTGACTAGTCGCTCGAGGCACTTCATGATGATGACTGATGTTCGTGCCATTGGTCGATAGTCATTGTTTTTTAGGTAGAGGAACAATGGTGGATGCCTTAAAGATGGTAGGGACCACTGACTGATTCAGAGAGAGGTAGAAGATACTGGTGAGCACCTCCGTAAGGACCCTGCTTTGAATGCCATCAGGACCTGGGGCTTTATGCAGATTTTTTGAGTGCTCGTCTCACCTCAGCAGTCTCCAGAATGAGTATTGGGGTAGAAGCAGACGGTGGATTTAGGAACAATGTCATCAATGCACTTACTGATATAGTCTGTAACAGAGTCAGTGTATTCAATGATGTTGCCATCGGCTGCATCCTCGAACATCTGCCAATCGGTTGTTTTAAAGCAGTCCATTAATGCCTCATCAAAGATGTCATCACTCATCAGATTTCCCAAAAGCGGGCCGAGGGAGAGGTTTATAACAATCTCTGAAAGGAGTGTAATAATGATCCAGAGTTTGCTCTCCTCTGGTGGGAAAAGTAATGTGCTGTTGATATTTTGGAAGCACTTTTTTTTCCTATTAGCCCCGTTAAAGTCCCCCAAAACAATAAAAGCAGCATCTTGGCGTGAGTTTTCAAGTCTGTTTATGACCTTATACAGTTCCTCCAATGCTTGTAATTTATCAGCCTGTGGGTGGATGTAAACAGCGGTGAGGAGTACTGTGCTGATCTCTCTGGGGAGGCCTAACTTTAATGGTCAGCAGCTCTAGGTCAGGTGAGCAGTGAGTTATTAACACAGACATCTGTGGCCCACGCAGAATTAACCATGAAGCACACTCCCCCGGCCCTCGACTTGCCTGAGTTTCTGTTCTATACAGGCAGTAGATGGAAAAGTTGTCCGACGTAACGGCATAATCTGGAATGTTGGGCTCAAGCCATGTCTCTGTCTCTGAGTGCAAAAACACAGCAAAATGTCCCGATGGTATTTAATCCGTGCACGCAGTTCGTCTAGTTTATTCTCCCAGGACTGGACGTTTGCAAGCAGTACGGGGGGCAGAGAGGGTCCGTTATTTCTCTGCTTGGCTCTGCACAGCACAAATTGCCAAATTTTTATATTTTTAGAAGCTAGTTGAAGTTCTTCCTGATCTCTCGTCATCCTCCAGTGATGTTCTAACTGTACTTGAGGCACGTGTACCGTTCAAAACACCACAAACAACTCACTGCAGCATCACCATAAATTTGCAGAATCATGTCGAATATCTCTGGGGCAGATTTGCCCAGTTTCACACTAACCTTCATGTTCCCTCTTTGTTATAACTTGCTGTCCTTATGAAATAGCAGACGTGTAGCGCACATGGTCAGATCAGCACCAGTTGCGTAGCTCTCGGTCTTCACAGAATGATGTCTGTGCGTGCAGCCTTGTGCTGCCATCTGTTGTCGTGTTACAAAGAATCATCAACAAACTTTTTCAAACCACCTTGTCTGTTTTTAAAGCTTTACTTTTATACATTTCTTCCATTTCAACAAAAAATTATTCATTGATTAATTAAAATGTACTTCTGTCGTGTTTGTGCTTTCAACATGCAGAATGTGGAAACTACTGCTTTAACTGTAAGTGTAACCCCCCCCCACACACACACACACCCCTCCCCCCTCCCCCCCCTCACACACACACCCACACAAAGTGTCTAAGATCCTTTTTTTTCAGCATTTAGAAATACTTCCTTTTTCTTGGTCTGTATATCTGTAATTCTCTCTCTCTCTCTCTGTAAGCTGTGACTGAAGCGATTGAAATTCCTCAGTTCACAGGCCGGAGTTATCTGACGTACGACAATCAAGAGATACTCAGGCGGTA
>QNUK01001398.1:10000-47500 GCA_013621035.1 Clarias magur | reverse complement strand
TGTGCAAGTGGGTGTTTTGTGGTATCTGTTACTAAATCTCTGCCATGTGATGTATGAAATGAAAACCTCTCTCAGTAACACAGACGCACGGTCTCAGGTCCTCGTTAGTCTCGTTGCTGACGGCTCTGACTCTTGTGTGTTTACAGAGCAGCCAGTGTTCCCAAACCCACTGCACCACCGAAGGTACGAGAACACACAGAGGAATGTGTGTGTGTGTGTGTGGGTGTGCGTGTGTCCATGTGACCAAATGTCCCCAGAAGGATTGGATTACGTGTCAAAGTTTTTACATTTGTCAGATCATCACAAGACAAACTACAGGTTTTATAGAAATTAATAAAAGATGTGGCGGTTTTGCTTCTGTGTGACGGTCAGGTGTCGCTTAGAGCCAATTCTCTGTGTGTGTATCAATTCATTATGTTTGTCAATGGAACGTCCCCACAAGGATAATCAAACGAGGTTTGTGTGTGTGTTCTTATGTATTTTTAGAACCGGGTAAAACTATCTGTGCTGTTTCTGTGTGTGTGGGCAAGAGAAACAGAGCTCTGATTACATACCCTGGTTTTACTATCTTTGTGAGGACATTTCATTGATTTTCTGTGCATGAATACAGTGGCATGTGATGATGATGATGATGATGATGATGATGATGATGATGATGATTGTTTCCTTCTCTTCTTTCTGCCTCACAGACAACTACAGGAATATCAAAGTTAGTATGACGTGTGTGTAGGTGTATATATATTTGGGTATAGAACTGTGTTAACTGTGTGTGTGTGTGCGTGTGCGTGTGCGTGTGCGTGTGTGTGTGTGTGTGTGTGTGTGTGTTTTGCAGCATTAGTGCTCTGTCCTCCAAGCCTTCAGTGATCAGGTAAGCTAAAGATAAAAGACATCCTGCGTCTCTCTCACACACATACACACACATACACACACACACACACACACACACACACACAGAATTCCACTTTAATGACTCAAACACACATCAATAACTAAATAAACACCAAAATGGCCAATCCACCACATGCAGTGCCACAAGCTCCGCCCACACGCGCTTCTGGATTGTAGAGAAACACCATCTGATAAAGTCCACGGTTCCTCTGATGGAAACACACCTGACCCGACACTACACACTCCGTACAGCGTGCAGCACAGTGCAGACGAGTGTGAGATTCCAGTTACAAAGACCTTCACACTCTAGAACCCTCAGACTCTCCACTCACATGATCATTTAGTGTAGATACAGGACACGGCCACTGTGTGTGACCTGTGTGTGTGTGTGTGTGTGTGTGTGTTCAGGGTGATCCGTCAGCCCATCATACAGACAGATATCGGGTTCTACCACGAGGCCTCTCACGCTGATGCGAGCAGGAAACGAATCATGGAGGACACGGAGGATTGGAGACCCAGGACAGGGACGTCCCAGTCACGCTCGTTCCAGATCCTCGCCCAAATCACTGGCACTGAGGGTAAGTGTGTGTGTGTGTGTGTGTGTGTGTGTGTGTGTGTGTGTGTGTATGTGTGTGGGTTGGGGGAGGATAAAGTTTTTAAATGTTTCTAAATGGAGTGTGTTTCTTCACAGCTGTGCCAGGAGAGATGATCTCGAGCAAGAAAGGTCAAGTCAAGTAAGTGAGAAGCCCCTCCCCCATTATCTACATACAGTAACAAGCCCCTCCCTCCCCATTATCTACATACAGTAACAAGCCCCTCCCTCCCCATTATCTACATACAGTGGCAGACTACTTCCATACAATTGATTTTTTTTTTCTTATTTTCTGCATCTCTCTTTCTCCGTCTCTATCTGTCTCTCTCTTTTTCTCTGTCTCTCTCTCTGTCTCTATTTGTCTCTCCCTCTCTCTCTCTGTCTCTCTCCGTCTCTGTCTTTCTCTCTCCGATAAACAGAGAGACAAAGAAGATTAAAGTCGGGCCACAGTACCATAAACTGAGAGACTGGCACCACGGCGTTTCTGCTCAAACCCTCAACGTCCTCAGTCTTGTGTAGTGTGTGTGTATGTGTGTGATAATGTGTGTAACTCTTGCTGCATTTAACTTAATTTGAGAATTGTGAAGTCTGATCTAAGAGGGCACTAGAGGGCGTTTCTTAACGTCCTGGTTGTGTGTGTGTGGTGTGTGTTACTGTTTGCGGGTGTAGTTTGTCGTACAGCTTGTGAGGAGAGTTTAGTGTGAATTAGTGTAGTAATAGCATGAGGAGAAAACATCTCCACATCAGCCGTGATGCGCTAACTCACCGCGGTGCAGCTCGATTAGCGGTTTGAGTTCCAGTCGATCCTGAGCGACAGACTCGCGTGTCTCAGTACGATTAACATCTCTCTCACTCTGGGTTTATTTTAGTCAAATGTTTGTCAAATTGTCCAATGTTAGATCACAAGGCTAGCAGGACAGCTAACCCTCTCTGGATGTTTGTTAGCTAGCTACCAAGCTGAGTGTAACTGGAGACTTCTCTCGCTCACTCTTTGGTGCTGCGATGATGTGTTGAAGACTTTTTGAAGACATTTTGTTGTGTCCAAACTGACCAGCGTTGGAAAGGGAAAGTGTGTGTTGGATTAGCAAGAGATTAGCCAGCTTTCATCACCATCACCACTGAAGAGACGTGAAGGTTAATTCACTCCTGACGCTGTGAAATTCCCAGTAGGAATTCGAAAGTTTGAGACTGGAGGTTTGAGTTACAAGTTTTAGTCAAATGCAGCGTCGCTCACACAAGGCTAAAGGATATATGGCTGAATAGCGAGCTAGCATGTAGTTAGCTGCGCTCACTGTACAAAATGAAAATAACAATTGATTAAATAAGTAAAAGCATTGATTTACGAGGTGTGTGTGTGTGTGTGTGTGTATGTGTAAATAATTGTGCTCATATATAGTATACAGTACATATATATGTCTGTGTTGCGCCTTAGCTTTTGCTGATGAACCTGATATTCTGAAATGTTTTGAAGTTTGTTTTGTTTCTTTCTCTGATACTGCAATAAACTAGTGTTTGTGTGATCTCTGTTCTTCTGGTTTCTCTTCTGAGATAATCACTGTATATGAGCTCTCTCTCAACACACACACACGCACACACACACACACACACACACACACACTAACAATCTTTACAGTAAATGTCATGCACACTCGTAACACGACCGGCACTAGGACCCGGAAGTAGTACTGAGACATTGAGTTCGCCCATCCCTTTGCTGACGCTACGCCGACTATTCTGTGAGTACTCACCAATTCTGGTTGCTTCTTTGATTGAGTGTGTGTTGCCAGAACGCGGGTTTATTTGTGTAGATCCTTGCTCTTCGTGTAAGAGAGTTCTTAAACTAATCGCGTGGTTATCCTGCCTACTCGCGCTGCTTCCGCATTTGGGTTTACCATCCACGCTACAAGGGCTAACTGCTAAGGCTTTTCTGTTCATCCCTCAGTTGCTCGTGACAGAATGACTGAGCCAAAAGCAGTAAACCCAGCGGAGTTTGCTCGCCTCTGTGATGTGGTTGACCAGCATGCCGAACTGATCAATAAGCTCCGTGGTGAAGTCACGTCTCTCCAAAAGGACCTCCAAGACATTGCGGCCTTGTGCCGCGAGGTGGCGGAGCTACGGCAGGAGAACGCGACCCTCCGCGGGGTGGCTGCTCAGTCGGCTGTTGCCACGTCCGTCGCAGCGGCTGCGGCGCCGCCCTCCCCCCCTTCTGATATGTTTATAGCTCTACCGGATAAGTGGGATGGCACAGATGGGAAATGCAGTGTTTTTCTAACCGCGTTGGATCTTGTGTTTGAGTTCAATTCCACCAGATACTCTGCGCGTTGCGCTTCTCATCTCGTTGCTATCCAGGCAGGCAGCTGAGTGGGCCACGGCGGTTCTCCGATCAGATTCAGATACTACTTATTCATATGGAGAATTCACCCGTCAACTAAAGCTCACATTCGAACATCCTGCTGCTGAGGTGGAGCCCGATATGAAATTGTATCATCTGCGGCAGGGAGGGTCGTCCGTTAGCCGATACACAGCGGATTTCCGCACTCTCGCCGTACAGACCACCTGGGGAGACGCCGCCCTCCTGACGGCCTACTACGAGGGACTGGCTTCACGTATTAAAGATGACCTCGCCTGACGGGAGCTTCCGACCACGCTGGAGGGACTAATCCAACTCGCCCTCCGGATTGACCAGCGCCTGCTCTCCCGTCCGAGGCCAGCCCCCCGAACCCTGCCACCCATCTTTCTCTCACTCCACGCCCCGACCACCAGCTTTCAACACCACCGCCATGGCACCCGTCGGATCTCCACCTCCCGCCGTGGTTGACACAGGAGCCAGGGAACCCATGCAATTAGAATGCTGCAGAGCGAGAACGACGCTTCAGGGAGGGACTCTGCGCCTATTGTGGGTCGGCGGCGCATCATAGAGCCATATGCCCTCTTCGCCCGGGAAACGGCCAGGCCCGGTGAACCCTGGGAACAGTTCACCGGGCTCCCTCCATCTCTCTGCCACCACACCCAGCGTCTCTCACCTTATGGTTCAGGTACACCTCCAGTTTGGCCACACACAGAAGTACCGCGTTCATCGATTCTGGTGCTGCAGGTAACTTCATTGACTCTTCTTACACCAAGGAACTGGAGGTGGAAGTCGAGGCGTTATCTACAGAGGATCTCCTGGACACAGAATCGGATCCTTCAGTGGGGGCCGGCTTGTACCGAGCTTTGCCTACAGGCTCCGGCTGGGACGTGTTCTAGGGAGCGTGTTCTAGGGACGTGTTGTAGGGAGCCCCCCGATGTCGACACCAACGCCATCCCGGTCACCTATCGGGACCTGGCTGAAGTATTCTGTATTTTCTCCCTAATTTAGTCGTGTCCAATTCCTCCCCGTCACTAGGGGGCTCCCACATTAAGGCCGGGAGGGCCGAAGACTATCACGTGTTTCCTACCACGTGACGCCAGCCGACCGCATCTTTTCGAACTGCTCGCTTGCGCATCATTGGGGGGCGGCGTAACACACTCGGAGGACAGCGCTATCCGCTCCCTCCGCTGCGCGAGCTCACAGACGCCCCTGACTGGCTATAGAGCCGTGATTAATGTCGGAGCACTATGTACCTCTCATCCCTCCCCTCTGAGAGAGCTTGGCCAATCAGCTCTCTCTAGACCTCCGGCTGCGAGAGGTTACAGCACCACCCGGGATTCGAACTAGCGATCTCCGGATGATAGGGCGAGCGCTTTACCCACTGTGCCACTCGGAGGCCCCATCCTCTGCCTCTTACCAACTCTGCCCTGGACGCCCTCTCTGATGCCACCATTTTCACAAAGTTGGACCTCCGGAGCGCCTACAACTTGGTGCGCATCAGAGAGGGTGATGAGTGGAAGACGGCCTTCATCACACCTACTGGACATTATGAGAGCCTGGTCATTCCATTTGGACTTTGCAATGCACCTGCAGTTTTTCAACAGTTCATTAACGACATCCTGAGAGACATGCTAGGTAGATGGGTCTTCGTCTACCTGGACGATATGCTCATCTACTCCCGCTCCGTCAACGAACACATCCAGCATGTCAGAGCGGTACTTAAGAGATTGCTCGCCCATCAACTGTACTGTAAGTTGGAGAAGTTCGCTTTTCACAAGCGCTCCACCATGTTCCTGGGTTTTGTCATCTCGCCCCAGGGTGTGGCCATGGACCTGCAGAAGCTAGAAGTTGTGTGTCATTGGCCCCTACCCAAGACACTTCAGCAACTTCAAAGGTTTCTCGTGTTTGCGAATTTCTATCGTCGCTTTATCCGGGACTACAGTACAGTTGCAGCTCCCTTAACCGCCCTGACCCGACCATCTTCACATCACTTTCACCTTAACTCTGCTGCCATCTCTGCATTTCATGAACTCTGCCACCGATTCACCACTGCTCCGATTCTCCTTCACCCCGACGCCACCAAACCGTTCGTTGTGGAGGTGGACGCTTCGGACGTGGGCGCCGGGGCGGTTCTCTCCCAGCAAGGTCCAGATCAGAAGCTACACCCTTGTAGCTTCTTCTCCAAAAAATTTTATCCCACTCAGCAGCGATACGGAGTAGGGGACCGCGAGCTGCTGGCCATAAAGTGGGCTTTGGAGGAATGGCGACACTGGCTCCAGGGCGCCGGAGAGCCGTTCATCGTCTGGACCGATCACCAAAATCTAATCACTATCCGGTGTTTGAAACAGCTTAATCCAAGACAGGCACTGTTCTTTGAACAATATAATTTCCATCTGTCTTACCGTCCGGGGTCGAAGAACACCAAGGCCGATGTCCTCTCCCAACAACATGAGGAAGACGGCCCCCTGGCGGACCCCGCGCCTGTTCTCCCACCATCCAAAATCATTGCACCACTCTGTTGGGATTTGGAGACGAGGGTCCGCCAGGCACAGGCCACGGAGACCGAACTGGCAGGTGTGCCACCTGGACGACTCTACGTCCCCCACGCCCTAAGAAGCGAGGTCCTCCAATGGGGCCACTCTACTCCATTCTCCGGCCACCCAGGCGTGGGGTGCACCCAAACATTCATACAGCTTGCCTTTTGGTTGCCCACAATGACGAAGGACATCAAAGAGTTCGTCCAGGCGTGAACACCCACTGTGAACACCAACCAACCAACAGCCGGGGAGCTCCAACCACTCCCCCGTCGGCCTTGGACGCACATTGCCCTCGACTTCATCACGGGCCTGCCGGTCGCCGAGGGAAAAAACACCATTCTGACCATCGTAGATCAGTTCTCCAAAGCTGTGCATCTGGTGGCCCTCCCCGGACTCCCGTCAGCTAAAAGAACAGCCGAGCTGATTTTAGAACACGTAGTTCGTGTGCATGGGTTCCCCAAAGACATCGTCTTGGACAGGGGGCCTCAGTTCACAGCACGGTTCTGGAAGGCCTTCTGCCGTCTGATCAATTCCACCTGCAGTTTGTCATCTGGATACCATCCTCAAACTAATGGTATCGCAACCAACAACTGGAGCGCTACCTGAGGTGCTTCGTCGCTGATCGTCAGCGCTCCTGGGCCCGCTATCTCATTTGGGCAGAACTTTCACATAATCTCCACGTCTCCTCTGCCACCAACCTAAGCCCATTTGAGATATGCCATGGTTTCCAGCATTCGATGTTCGAACACCAAGAACCGGAGGTCGATGTACCGTCGGCCCAACAGTTGGTCTGAAGGTGTCGACGGCTATGGAGTCAAGCCAACACTGCCATTCACCGTGCCAAACACCGCTACACCACGCAACATCGACACCCTCCAAGACAGTTGTACAATTTAGGTGACAAAGTATGGCTGTCTACGAGAAACCTGCACCTCCATACAGAATCCAAGAAGCTATCATCCAGGTTCATTGGTCCATACCGCATCACCCTCCGTATCAATCCTGTCACCTACCGGCTCCAGCTGCCTGTGGCGCTCCGGATCCATCCGGGATTCCACACCTCCCAGCTCAAACCCTTCATCACTTCACCAATGGTAAGCTCCTCCTCCCCGTATCATTGAGGGTGGTCCCGCCTACACCGTTCGCCGGATCCTTGACTCACGTCCTCAGGGCTCCAGTACCTGGTGGATTGGGAAGGTTACGGTCCCGAGGAGCGATCTTGGATTCCGGGTTGGTTCGTCCTAGACCCCAAACTCATCTGGGACTACCGTTGTCAGGTATCCTCCACCCCAGGACCGACTCTCGACAGGGGGGTAAAGTCATGCACACTCGTAACACGACCGGCACTAGGACCCGGAAGTAATACGGTCGGGTTATCAGGAAGCATAAAAGGAGACAAAATGGCGCTTCACATTGCTCAGTCATTGAGTTTGCCCATGCCTTTGCTGACGCTACGCCGACTATTCTGTGAGTACTCACCAATTCTGGTTGCTTCTTTGATTGAGTGTGTGTTGCTAAAACGCAGGTTTATTTGTGTAGATCCTTGCTCTTCGTGTAAGAGAGTTCTTAAACTATTCGCGTGGTTTTCCTGCCAACTCACGCTGCTTCCGCGTTTGGGTTTACCATCCACGCTACAAGGGCTAACTGCTAAGGCTTTTCTGTTCATCCCTCGGTTGCTCGTGACAGTAAATGACTGAGTTGTTGTAGATCAGACCAGGACCCAAATAAACTAAACGTCTGAGAACAGACAAAACTGATAAACGTGTGACTCGCTGCATACCGTCATCCTAATCAGACTCCAATCAGAACTGTTTAAAGGCTCTATAACAGGGCTGTGTACAACCGTCATCATCTGATCAACATGACTTTGAAATGAAAGTGAGACTGGAGAGAGGATGCGAGCGTTTAGCTTGTGGAGGAGGAGGGAGTAAAATGTAAAGGAATAATTAGAGTAAATTCTGCCCTACTCTAACCTCTAAAGATAAAGAGTGAGTGGAGGTGATCTGTGAGAGCATCAGCGCCCCCTGTCAGTCTGCAGCAGGAACCCCTGAGGAGTGAAACACGGGGACACGCCCTGTTAATGAAGTGATGAAATGCTGATTATAACAGAGAATCTCAAATAGACGGTTGTGTACGCTCAAATTATTTAATAGAAGTGTATAAAATGTATATATAAATATCATAATTTTAATATAGTGTGTGTCATGTGTGATGCCCACGACTCCATGAATGCAGTGTGTTTTTTGTTGATTTCATGCTGCGTGGTGGAAGTGTACACTCTAGTGCTGTGTTGTCTCTCTAAACACATTGTTGTGTCGCTCATGTTGGGTTAAATGAGAGTCATTTAAGTGAGTCATTTACACATGAACACCTGGTTGGGGAATTTGGACCCAACAACTGGTTTATTCTTTATTATCTGGTTTCTCCAAACGGCAGCCTGCAAAATATTCGAAATGTAATTGTTATTGTATCTGTTATTGAGTTGTTTAAGTGAGAATGTATGCGTGAACAGCTCAAAAGCTCCATCGCTTATTAAAGATATTAAAGATATTAAAGTCTATTTAAAAATTTGCCGGAATGATTTCTGGGATTTGAGCTTCACAGTCCCGCGGGGCTCCGCGCTCATGTAGCCGCCCAACGCTGCCTCACCTCAGAGAGAACTTCTGAAAACGACCGCTGGCTGTGACGTCACTGCAGTGATTAAAACAGCGGATTTGTTTCATTTTGTGTATTTCTAACAGGTAATCTTTGGTATAATACGGTTATGGTATAAGAATAGCGCGACTGTGAGAAGCTTCCTGTACGCTGCGTTACATTATTATACCCAGAGTCCTCAAACCCTCGAGTGTGCACTTCCAAGTCAACTCCGCTCTTTGCGTTTTCGGAATTGAGACACAGCATGAGGAACTTTCTGGATTCTTCACTTCTGAAGCGGGGGGCACGAGGCCACTTAACGCTGGCAGGATTTTATGGTAAGTTTATATGAATTTCTACTTAAATTTTAAATGTTGTAGTTGTGGTAGGAGCTCATTTTCATGTTTATTCGCTTCTCCACCTTTGCAGTTTGATATGGTGCTGTGCAGAGGTCATGTTTTAATAGTCTGTGCCAAAATCCCAAATTTACTAACTGTAATTCTAAATGTAATTTTAGGTAAATTATGTTTAATATTTAGTAATCTTCGCTAAATCTCTGTGTGTGGAAGGTCTGTTGGCATATTTTATAATATTGTCTAGTTGTCAGAGGGGTGTGTTTAATAAGGGTCTTAATATGTCTTCTGTTTCAGCCTGCTTCAGGATCATTCTGGGGAAAAACAAACAGCTGCTTGTGTTATTTTGACCCAGCAGTTGGTTTATTCTTTGGAGAACTTTCTGGATTCTTCACTTCTGACTGGATCATGCTCAGAGCACTCAGTGTTTTATGGTAAGTTCATTAGTGGTATGAGTAAACATATTTTATTGTTCAAATTAAATGCTTTGATATGGGGGTGTGAGGTTAATGTGTGTTCTCATTGTTTTTTTGTTTTTTTTTTAATAAAAATGTGTTATCACTCACACGTTACATCTTGAGGTAAATTAATCAAATATACACTCAATTCACGTTCACACCACATACATTATTTTGTGTATTTATAAGAGAAAACACGTTTCACATTAAATCTATATGTAGTTGTACGACATTCACAAAAATGCTCGGTGTAAATGTCAGTTATATTTTAACACCAAGTGATGGTGTGTAACCCACAGGTGGACCAACATCATGGAATAGCTGCAAAATATAGAGATGATTGGAGCATTGTTCCATGGTTTGTTCCTTGGGGATGAGACAGAGGAACCTGACAGACCTTTCCCATTGTTGGAATCAATGCTATTGAGACAGACTCTTTGGTGGAGGCGATTGGTGTTTGTTTTAAAGGTGTTTCTTGCTCTTTGATGTTAACTACACGAAGCCATGTCTTCCCACCTGCGAGTTTCTCCAGCATACTGTAGATCAGATTGATGGACACGAGTCCTCATCTGTTAAATATTTGAGGACAACAGTTTTTTCAGGCCACATTTAATCAATAATATTTTTTTAAGTTTTATTGTTCTTCTTAATGTCATTTTGAAGGTAAATGAAATAGTAGTAGTTAAACTAATAGTTAAATAACTATTTAAAATATTATGATGGAGACTGTTTGATGTCATGTGGCGATCATAAGATCATAAGAAGGGCCTCTTGGTTTTACTGCTTTGAGTGTTTATGTTACATTTATTTTATATCTAACAAATCATCACCTTGGGATTATATGGTTCTGTCTGACAGTTTAGTAAATTTCTTTTATTCTGTGACCTATGATCTATTTACATTAGGTGAAGTTGTATACATTTTAAAAACAATGGTTTTATCGACTAAATCAAATGGAATTGTCAAAAAATGTCAACCCAGCTAGTGTGTTACCAAACCCCAGTAAAATAACACAGCACTTCAACATTGCACTCAGGGAGAGAGTCAGTTTAACCCACTGGTTGGATCAGATGAACAACCCAGAACTCTGGGTTAAATGGTACAATCCAGCACTTGGGTCAATATAACCCAGTGCGTGTTCTGTCCAGTAGTGACCCCGCGGATGGGTTAAGGTGGGGTTGTTTTTTAACCCAGCAGTTTTAAGACGGTATGAATCTGCACATGATCTACTGTAACTACAAGCCCGTACAGTATCAGTCACCTGTGCAGACGGCACACGCCGGGCCCTGGTGTCTGAGTGCCAGCGTCATTCTGCTTCTTATCGAGTTACTGTTTGCTCCCACCTAGTGGTTAGAATCGGTTCTGCGCATGAAGTCGTTGCACCGTGTCTGAGTAACTGGTTTAAAAAGTTCATGCTGTTTATCAGACACACAGCGAACAGGTGGTGGAGATTAGCTGAGCAGACAGCGAGCGGCTTGTGTTAATCTATGGATGAAGTGCCACATGGACCCGAGATTATCTAGTAGATATAACACAGCGCTGTGGCCTCGCACCACCAGGGTCTGGGTTCAATTCCCGCCTCGTCTGTGTGTTCCTGAAACACTCCACACCGACACCGGAGCAGATCATCACTGGATTAGCAGAGAGGCTAAGATTTGTTAGATAAAGGACGATTTGGAGGGGATTCGTTTTCCAGTAATTACGTAAAATGTTTTTATATAAATTTTTCACCATAGTCACCGCTTTACAGGATTAAATAAAGTACAGAAATGAACGATTAGATGAACAGGGATTAGTGTGGCGTGTGTAATCAGTGTGTCGAGGAGAAACTCCCTGAGACGAGGAAGAAACCTTAAGAGGAACCAGACGCAACAGGAAATGGAGTCAGACACGTGGGTCTCAATCACAGTGGACTGAAATGACTCACGTTATTATTATTACGATAGCTTGCTGTAGGGGGCGGGGCCTAATCTGATCACTAACAGGTCACATGACCTCTCTGGTCTCACACACGTTACAGAGCAGATACCTGATCAGTCACCTGACCTTCTGGAATCTGGATCAGACCCTGATGTTCCTCACTCTGAAGCTTGTCTCACACACACACACACACACACACACACACACACACACACACAAAGTGTAAAGTGTTTTATTAGCGCAGTTATTAAAGCTTTAACTCCAAAAACCTCACAAGCATTCAGTTAGTACAAAATAAACACACACACACCTCCCCCACACACACCTGCCCATCATAAGCAGCACCAATAAACTCATACAGAAACTTGAATTTAAAATTTAATTCAGAAGCTGCAACAAATATTCACACTCTCTCACACACGCATACACACACACACACGCATACACGCACACATACACGCACACACACACATACACGCACACATACACGCATACACGCACGCATACACACACGCACGCATACACACACGCACGCATACACACACGCACGCATACACACACGCACGCATACACACACGCACGCATACACACACGCATACACACACACACACGCATACACACACAGTATTTGGTGATGGAATGTTATTAATTCTGGTTTTCGGCTCTCAGTCAGAGTCTTCATCGTCCAGATACTCCTCAGCATTGCTGTGTGTGCGCGTGATGACTGTAAAACACACACACACACACACACACACACACACACACAATATGTTCAATCTTGGTGTCTAATTGATGACATCTAACCGTTGGTGTCTAAACACTGATGTGGGAATCTAATCATTATCATGTAAGTGTTAGTGTTTAATCGTTGATGTCTAATAGCTGGTGTGTGTGTGTGTGTGTGTGTGTGTGTGTCAGTGCACTGATCCTCACCACTGCCCTGCTTCCTCTTCAGCAGAGACGCACACTGAGCGTTAGTGGCCATCTGCAGCGCCGTCTTCTTCTCATTATTCAACACGTCTGTTCTGGCATCTACACACACACACACACACACACACACACACACACACACACGCGTTATTAATCTTTAGGGGAAGTGAACCTCAGTCCTACAGTGAAACTCATTACATTAAAAACAGAAGCAGCAGGGTTGCGTGTATGTGTGTGTGTGTGTGTGTGTGTGTGCATACTCTTGTTTAACAGCATCTCCACAATGTCGGAGTATCCTTTCCAGGCAGCAGCGTGCAGAGCCGTGTCTCCCAGTTTATTCTGTAAAGACACACACACACACACACACACACACACACACACACAGACAGACAGACACACACACAGACCTGAACTTTACAAACAGAATGAACAAAACTGGGAAAAACATTTTAATTACACACACATCATTATTATTATTATTATTATTATTCCTCACCTGCTGATTGACCTCACAGTTCGGCTGGGAAAGTAGCAGCTCCACTACATCTATAAACACACACACACACACACACACACACACACACACACACACACACACACACACGAGTGTATGTACACAGCTGGGACAGGCCTGTCGTTTCTGCTCGACACTGAAGACGTTTGAGGTCAGGAGATCAGTCCGATGGTCAATCAGCACTTGGTTTGGTCTGCTGACCTTTGACCTTTAACTCCGGTGTGTTAAACCACATGCATCGCGTCCTGACTGCTAACAGACCACCTTCAGAGGTATGAGCGCGTTAGAGCACCAGGGCGTTCCTCAGGGGTGTATCATTCACCCCCAGCGGTTGTGTTACTCAGATTAAACCCTCACACTTGTCTTCCACAGACAGCTCTCTGGTCTTCATGTTGGTCTTCACAGGTGAGACCCAGGACACACAGTCTGAGTACAGTCTTCTCCATCACGTCCCACACACTCTGTGGTGTGTAAATGATTCCTCACGCTTACAGAGCCGCTCTCTCACACACTCTGGAATACGGCGCGGCCCATCAGTGAAGCAGAAACCCTCCATAGATGTGATGTGCTGGTGATTCCGTACATTCAGGTGGTCATGTGACTTCATTTTATCTCCACATGACGTTGCTGAGTCTCGACCTGAGCGACTGAAGCGACCCCAGATCATAACACTGTCTCCAGAGGCTCGTACGCTATGCATGATGGGAGCATCGCTTCATTACAGCGCTTCCCTTCTCACCCTGACACGCCCATCACTCTGGAACAGACTCAGTCTGGACTCATCAGGTCACATGACCTTTATACATCACCACCCCAAAGTCCAGTCTTTATGATCACCAACAAACTGAAGACTTTTCTCTGATGAGTCTCAAGTGTGTGTGTAACACTTTCACTATTAAACACAGCTCTGGTTTGTACTGGATGTGTTTTTTGTCATGTGACTTCACCAGGAGTTTAAGTGATCTCTCAGTCAGGATGTGAAGGTGATGATCAGCACCGTCTCCATGTCTCAGACAGACATTAACCTCCCGCTGCAGCGTCTCTCACTAGTGCTTGTCTTTGCCTGATGCGGTACAGTCATGTGACTCACTGCAGGAGTGTGATACAGTATGGTCTGTGTATAAACACGTCACACACTCACAGGGCAGCGCTTGATATTTTTGCATATAGGTCACGGCTAGTGCGCGGGTGCGGTAGGCGAGACAATGAGACACTGTGTGTGTGTGTGTGTGTGTGTGTGTGTGTGTGTACCTCTGTGTCCCCCATGGCAGCTCCAGTACAGCGCAGTGTTTCCTGCTTTATCCAGTCCGTTAATGCCGACCCTATTGTCCAAACACTCCCTGAGCCAGCTCAGATTCCCTGCACGCACGCACACACACACACACACACATTATATATATATATATATATATATATATATATATATATATATATATATATATATACATACACATATATATATATATACACATGCAGCACACTTGTGTGTGTTTGTGTGAGAGAGAGAATTATGTTTGCATCATGATGATGTCATACCTCTCTTGGCTGCTTCATGCATCGGGTTGTCGATGGACTCCGCCTGTTCGGCCACTGCAGGATACACACACACACACACACACACACACACACACACAAGTGTTAACCACGGTGACTCTATGATAAAGGCACACTGTATTACATAGTACATCTAAAAACCACTTTACTTGTGTGTGTGTGTGTGTGTGTGTGTGTGTGTCTTACCGTAGTTACTGGGAATGAGACCAGTTCTTCCTCGACATGTTCCCTTCCACCAGTTACTGTCACTCTACACACACACACACATACAAACATACACACACACACATACAGGGGAAAATACAGATTACACACTGCATGATGCGTACCATGGGTTTGTGTATGTGTGTGTGTGTGGGTGTGTGTGTGTGTGGGGGGTCGGCGTACCGTATCTGAGATGTATAAGATGTCTCCCTCCTCAAAGTAAAGTTCATCAGGCTGCAAAACACACACACACACACTGTCAGACGTCACAAACATAACAGGGTGTATCACGTCATGTTTTAGTCAAACGTACCGTCCGAGGGTCAAAGGTGAACAACGCCCGGTACACCTTCACCTGACCTGCACATACACACACACACAGCATATGGAACATGGTATATAACATACATTCTTTCACACACCTGTGATACCTTACAGTAAGCATGCCTGAGCCTGCTGTCACACTCACACGCACACATTCTCATAAGCGCACATACACGCACACACTCGCGCACAACCACAGAGCGCCACCTTTTGGTTCACCGCCACCATCTATACAGTGGATGATGCTCATCTTTCTCACACACACTCTCGCGCGCGCGCCCACGCACACACTCTCTCTCGCGCGCGCCCACGCACACACTCTCTCTCGCGCGCGCCCACGCACACACTCTCTCTCGCGCGCGCCCACGCACACACTCTCTCTCTCGCGCGCGCCCACGCACACACTCTCTCTCGCGCGCGCACGCACACACTCTCTCTCTCGCGCGCGCACGCACACACTCTCTCTCTCGCGCGCGCACGCACACACTCTCTCTCTCGCGCGCGCACGCACACACTCTCTCTCGCGCGCGCACGCACACACTCTCTCTCTCGCGCGCACGCACACACTCTCTCTCTCGCGCGCGCACGCACACACTCTCTCTCTCGCGCGCGCACGCACACACTCTCTCTCTCGCGCGCGCACGCACACACTCTCTCTCTCGCGCGCGCACGCACACACTCTCTCTCTCGCGCGCGCACGCACACACTCTCTCGCGCGCGCGCCCACGCACACACTCTCTCGCGCGCGCGCCCACGCACACACTCTCTCGCGCGCGCGCCCACGCACACTCTCTCTCTCTCGCGCCCACGCACACACTCTCTCTCTCTCGCGCGCCCACGCACACACTCTCTCTCTCTCGCGCGCCCACGCACACACTCTCTCGCGCGCGCCCGCGCACACACTCTCTCGCGCGCGCCCGCGCACACACTCTCTCGCGCGCGCCCGCGCACACACTCTCTCGCGCGCGCCCGCGCACACACTCTCTCGCGCGCGCACGCGCACACTCTCTCTCTCGCGCGCGCACGCGCACACACTCTCTCTCGCGCGCGCGCGCGCACACACTCTCTCTCGCGCGCGCGCGCGCACACACTCTCTCTCGCGCGCGCGCGCGCACACACTCTCTCGCGCGCGCGCGCGCACACACTCTCTCGCGCGCGCGCGCGCACACACTCTCTCGCGCGCGCGCGCGCACACACTCTCTCGCGCGCGCGCGCGCACACACTCTCTCGCGCGCGCGCGCGCACACACTCTCTCGCGCGCGCGCGCGCACACACTCTCTCGCGCGCGCGCGCGCACACACTCTCTCGCGCGCGCGCGCGCACACACTCTCTCGCGCGCGCGCGCGCGCACACTCTCTCGCGCGCGCGCGCGCGCACACTCTCTCGCGCGCGCGCGCGCGCACACTCTCTCTCGCGCGCGCGCGCGCACACACTCTCTCGCGCGCGCGCGCGCACACACTCTCTCGCGCGCGCGCGCGCACACACTCTCTCGCGCGCGCGCGCGCACACACTCTCTCGCGCGCGCGCGCGCACACACTCTCTCGCGCGCGCGCACGCACACACTCTCTCGCGCGCGCGCACGCACACACTCTCTCGCGCGCGCGCGCACGCACACACTCTCTCGCGCGCGCGCCCACGCACACACTCTCTCTCGCGCGCGCGCGCCCACGCACACACTCTCTCTCGCGCGCGCGCGCGCACGCACACACTCTCTCTCTCGCGCGCGCGCACGCACACTCTCTCTCTCTCGCGCGCGCGCACGCACACTCTCTCTCGCGCGCGCGCGCACGCACACTCTCTCTCGCGCGCGCGCGCACGCACACTCTCTCTCGCGCGCGCGCACGCACACTCTCTCTCGCGCGCGCGCACGCACACTCTCTCTCGCGCGCGCGCACGCACACTCTCTCTCGCGCGCGCACGCACACACTCTCTCGCACGCACACACTCTCGCACACATGCACACGGAGCGCCACCTTGTGGTACACCGCCACCATTCATACAATCTGGCACCCAGTTCTCTCTCTCTCTCTCTCTCTCTCTCTCACACACACACACACACACACACACACTGTACTCTATATAAGGAGTTGACTCTGTTGAAGTTAAAGTTGATCCCGGAAGTGAGAGCTGAACAGTGATGAAGCTGAGCTGAATAAACATGATGTAATCCACAGTTATAAAACACAAACACACAGACAGAGAGAGAGAGAGAGAGAGAGAGGAATGTGTAATAACTCGTGTTATAACTCTGCACTCTAACTTATACACACACACACACACACACACACACACGCTTGAGTTCCCCCCCGGCGGAGAGTGTGTGTGTGTGTGTGTGTGTGTGTGTGTGTGAGAGAGAGAGACTCACCTGGCTTGGCGGGTTTAGGAGGCGGTTTGGACATCCTGAGACACTTTATGAATCTTTATAATAAAGAGATAAACAGCGGACAGGGCGCAGCCAGCGATGAGGAAGTGCGCGATGCGGAAGTGTCTCAGTGCGCATGCGCGCCTGCCTCGCCGCGCTCTCCTGGACCTGCTCCCCGCGCACCACGCTGCCTGTGAACTGCGCATGCGTGTCATTTTCAAACGCTCTGAGCGCATAGGGTATTAATTCGTTTAACACCAACATTCTGGAACTTTCCTGAGTCCACGCTGAGGCAGTGAAATGACTGGAGCATATGAAAGGTTAAAAGGCCAAGAAATTTCCTGGAATAATAAGAGACCTTGGTTTTTTAGAAGAAGAATAAAGGGACTCCTTTGACTTTGTATTCACTTATATATTTTACTTATTTATTTTAGTTTTCTTTATTATTATTTCCTTGATTTTTTCAATACTTAGTTTTCTGTGTAATTGGTGTGTGCCTTGTTTTTATTCATGTTTACTCAATTGTATAATGCTATTATAAATGTATATTTTGTTCTATCTTTTTGTTAAACATAAAAATAAAAAAACTCTGAGGCAGTGACGTAGACACTGCTCCTGCTGAATCCTGAATGGCCAGGAGGTATTGATTAATTTTCTACCCCAGCAGATCTGACCATACTGCAACTGCACATCACTGCTTTTACTTTTAAACCTTAAAATAAACCTTTTAAGGATGAAGTCACAGCACCGCCGCAGGTCCACAGGGAGTGTTTACACCAGAACACAGCAGAACCCTAACAGTGCTTGGCGGGTCTTACTGCTGTAATTAGGTTACGCGCTAACACCAGGCCACTGAGGGGATTGGGTTGTGTTGTAAAAGTTATCATGACTTTGATAAAGTAACATTTACTGAATGACCTGAACATAACGTTAAACATCCAACCTCAAAATAACAGAATAACAACGTGTAGTTAAAACAACATTTGGTCTCTAAAATTTACAAGGCCGGTGGTGGCTCAGTGTGTTAAGGCTCTGATCAGGACGTCGTTGATTCAAGCCCCAGCTCCAACAGGTTGCCGCTGTCTGCCCCTTGATCAAGTCCCTTAACCCTTACCCCTGTCCCCTGTCCCCTGTCTACTCCAGGGGTGCTGTATAATGGCTGACCCTGCGTTCTGACCCCAGCCTACTAACAAAGCTGGGATATAGAAGACTTAAGAATTTCTCTGTGCAGTGATGTATATGTGACGAATAAAGCCACAGAGTATAGAAATCCTGACAACGGGATGTAGCGAACCTGATCAGACATATTGATCATAGTCAAATGCAGAATCGCTCAGTTCGTGGTGAGTAAAGGGCAGAATCGGCCTGTGTTTTGAAACCCTGTTCTGTGTTAAACCGATACAGGACACTATTTGTTCCGTATTTTTAAGAATCGAAGTGAAATCTACAGGAGAGAACTATTACAGGTCAGACTTGGGTGATGTGTGTGAGACAGTCAGTCAGTGGACAGAAGGAAGCCCCGCCTTTCCCTAAACCTGTCTGTTACTGGCATTACCAACACAGAGAACAGAGAGCACACAGGAAAAAATAAAGACAAAGTTAAGAATGATGGTAAAAAAGAATGATGGCACAATCAGTTTTACAGCGCTCATCTCATTCTTTCCCTGTCCCCATGTGAGGGAACTAACCTGGTTACTGGCCTGACTCTAGTTTCACAGGGATATCTCATTCCTCTCTTCTGTGTCACACCTCAGGTATTACACCGCACATCCCTGACCTGCTGCTGCTGGGGCAAGTGGGTCGTTTCCCTTTCAGCTGCTTCGCCATTTAGTGACATGATAAATCATAGCTGTCTTGTTTTTATTATTTCTGACCTGGTGGAGTTTTTTGGTGCTTATTGTTTAACCACGCCGTCTAAGTGCATTCACTGTCCACAGCAGCCCTCTCGGCACAGTGTAGGGGGTCGTTAGTTCAACATTAGCTTACAAAAGTTTATTTCCTTTAAAACCTTCCTGTTACCAACAACCGTTGTCAGGTTAACTTTGCCACAACATTGTAAATGTAAATGCTGTGTTTTCCATCCGCGTCCCGAACACTGCAGTACAGTCATGATCTAGCGCTCTATCCTGAAAATAAAAGCAGATCTGATGTTAAAAAAGTGCTAGAAGTTCACTAGCAGCGCAGATGTGCAGCTGTGCAGCTGTTTTTGTGTCCAGTGACTCCTCGCTGTGATCAGTTGAATGTAACATCACTTTTACATCAGCGCTTATGCAGACGCTAGTACTGAGGACACATTTTGAATTCAACTATTAGCTTTTTAGCATTTCAGTGGATATGGTGCGTGCTAATGCGGCATGATGAGGTTGGGTTATTTCTCTGTGTGTGTGTGTGTGTGTGTGTGTGTGTGCGTGTATATATGTGTTCAAAGTCATTAGCATTAGCCATGTTCTTTGGTCATCTGATTAGCATGGAGAGCAGCAGCAGCTAAGGAACTAAGAGCAGGAAGAGGAACCTAACGGAGCAGAAAAATCTCATCACCCTGCACTTAAAGCTAATCAACTGAAGCACAGCGCTCTTTAACATGCTAACTGCCAACAGCCTGCCCAACTGCATTGCATTCTGAGAATGTGCGTGAGAGTTTATAAAGTGTAAACGCTTGCAGCAGCAGTGTTTATGTTAATGCAATGTGCTTTTTCACCTGAAAGAGGCGCTGCTTGTTATTAACATTTTATTGCTATTAACATTCTGTCACTAATATTTAATCTGAAGTGAAACAGAGAGTGAATACAGAGTGTTAAAGCAGAACAATAATGGTGTAGCAATAAGCTCCTGTGTGTTTACAAGCTTCACATTGTAAATTGTGAATTTCATGTCAGTAGCTCAGAGTTATTTATAGTAACACTACCAGACGGTGTACTGTCTACCTCTACCTCTGATTTTTCACACTTTGCCCACATTTGCATAAAGGAATCTTTAGCAATGCTTCCGGTTTCATGCATATTTCCAACAACATCGCCACCCGGGCACACAGGAAAGACAGCGGGAGGAACCAGACAGTGGGCACATGCATTTAAAGGGGACATACCAATACCAATACATAATTTTAGAAAAGAGGGAATTTTATGTTTAGACCTCCAATACACCCCACTGATGTCACTGAACGTGATGTAACTCAGTATGATGTCCCACATAAAGTTAGATATTAACCAGAAAAGTTTAAGGCTTTATAAGTTTAAGGCTTTGAATTTAATTGAAATTCCTGTTGAGTCGAGCCCGTGACATTTCTTCAGCTTAATGAGCTTTAAATGTATACTGAGTTTCGCATGTATACATGCAAGTGTGTATAAGCTATGCAGCAAAATCTCGTCCGGGGCCCAGACTCTCAGGCATCTTCAGCAGATTTCATCCTATCTGCCAATTATCATGAGTTTTTGAGCATGTTAAGATCCCAAAAAAGCCCAAAATGGTGGGAAAGAATCCTTAGAAAAACAATAGGTCCCTTCACACACTATGAAAACATAGGACTGATGTTCAAAATCAAATTCTAATTTTATTCGTCACATACACATTCATACACAGTATGATATGTGTATATATATGTTATATATATGTTATAGTTACTGGTGATGAAGCATAGATTCATCATCACTTCTGAGACTATGGAACTGAAACAACCTTCATCACTAACTGAGAAAAAATTAAAAAGTCAACCATCAGTTTCTCAAGGGTTAGTATTGAAAGATTATCAGAAAAAAAGGTTAAAAAATCAACACTGCTTGTTAAGTGAGGTGTATCCAAAGGCGTCATGATGCCTGTCCTCACACTTCTGCACACAATGTTGACACTCTGCAAAAACTTGGTTTTGAGGCGTTAAAGCATCCTACCTAGAGTCATAGGTGACGTGGTGAAGGGTTTTAGCTGAGAAGTATGGAATACTGGGTGGATCCGGAGCTCCGCAGGCAGCTGGAGCCGGTAGGTGACAGGGTTGATTCAGAGGGTGATGCGGTATGGACCGATGAAGCGCGGTGATAATTTCCTGGATTCTGTCTGCAGGTGTAGATTTTTTGTAGACAGCCATACCTTGTCATCTACGTGGTACAATCGCCCCGGTGGGTGTCGAAGGCGGTGCTGAGTGATGTAGCGGGTGTTGGCGTGTTTGATGGCAAGGTTTGCTTGTTCCATAGCTGTCGACACCGACGGACCAACTGTTGGGCCGACGGTACTTCAACCTCCGGTTCTTGGTGGTCGAACATCGGAGGCTGGAAGCTGTGGCATGCCTCAAATGGGCTTAAGCCGGTGGCGGATGAAACATGGAGGTTGTATGATAGTTCAGCCCAGATGAGGTAGCGAGCCCAGGAGCACTGACGGTCGGCGACAAAGCACCTCAGGTAGCGCTCCAGTTGTTGGTTGGTCCGTTCCGTCTGACCGTTTGTGTGTGCGTGTGTGGTAGCCGGAGGACAGACTACAGGTGGAATGGATCAGACGCCAGAAGGCCTTCCAGAACCGAGAGGTGAACTGAGGCCCCCTGTCCGAGACGATGTCCTTTGGGAACCCATGCAGGCGGACTACATGTTCTAATATCTGTTTTCTTACCTGACGGGAACCCGGGAAGGGCCACCAGGTGCACAGCTTTGGAGAACCGGTCGACGATGGTGAGGATGGTGTTCTTTCCTTCGGAAACCGGCAGGCCCGTGATGAAGTCGACAGCAATGTGTGTCCAGGGCCGACGGGGAACAGGAAGTGGTTGAAGCTCGCCCGGAGATGGTTGATTTACATCCTTGGCCCTGGCACACACTGGGCACGCCTAGACGAACTCGTGAACATCCTTGGTCATGGTGGGCCACCAGAAGGCGCGCTGTATGAATTGAAGGGTGCGACGTGTTCCGGGGTGTCCAGCGAGAAGAGAGGAATGCCCCCATTGGATGACCTCCGTCCTGATGGTGTCGGGCACATAGAGTCGACCAGGCGGCACACCTGCCGGTTCGGTCTCCGCAGCCTGTGCCTGACGCACCCTCGTCTCCAGATCCCAGCGGAGTGGTGCTATGATCCTGGTGGGAGGTAGGATAGGCGTGGGCTCCGCCCGGGGGACGTCTTCCTCATGCTGTCGGGAGAGGGCGTCGGTCTTGGTGTTCTTGGACCCCAGGCGGTATGACAGATGGAAGTTGTAACTCTCGAAAAATAACGCCCACCACGCCTGTCTAGGGTTAAGCTGTTTCATTCTTCGGATGGTGATTAGATTCTGGTGGTCAGTCCAGACGATGAACGGTTCCCTGATGCCCTGGAGCCAGTGATGCCATTCCTCCAGAGCCCACTTAATGGCCAACAGCTCGCGGTCCCCTACCCCGTATCGCTGCTGAGTGGGGTCAAATTTTCTGGAAGCGGTGACACAATTTCTGGAAGGCGGAGATGGCGGCAGAGTTGAGGGTGAAGGGGTGAGGAGATGGTCGTGTCAGGGCGGTTAAAGGAGCTGCAACCGTACTGTAGTCCCGGATAAAGCGACGATAGAAATTCGCAAACCCAAGAAACCATTGAAGTTGCTTGAGGGTCTTGGGTAGGGGCCAATGACGCACAACTTCCAGTTTCTGCAGGTCCATGGCCACAGCCTGGGGCGAGATAACAAAACCCAGGAACGTGGTGGAGCGCTCGTGAAAAGCGCACTTCTCCAACTTACAATACAGTTGATGGACGAGCAATCTCTTGAGGACTGCCCTGACGTGTTGGACATGTTCGTCAACAGTCCGGGAGTAAATGAGGATGGCGTCTAGGTAGATGAACACCCAGCAGCCTAGCATGTCTCTGAGAACATCATTGATGAATTGTTGGAATGCAGCAGGTGCGTTACAGAGTCCAAAAGGGATGACCAGGCTTTCATAGTGTCCTGTGGGGGTGATGAAGGCCGTTTTCCACTCATCACCCTCTCTAATGCGCACCAAGTTGTAGGCGCTCCGGAGGTCCAACTTAGTAAAGATAGTGGCACCAGAGAGGGCGTCCAGGGCAGAGTTGGTAAGTGGCAATGGGTGTCGGTTCTTGATGATATCGTTGAGCCCCCAATAATCGACACAGCCGGGCCCGTAGGCAGAGTTCAGTGCAGGTCGGCCCCCATTGTAGAATCCGGTTCTGTGTCCAAGAAATAAGTGGGTCATGCTGCAACAACCACGGGTGGCCGAGGATGATGGAAGGAGATGAGATGGAGGTGACATAGAATTGAACCTGTTCTTCATGTTGGTTGATGATGAGGGCGATTGGCTGTGTTCGAGAGGTGATAGGGCTGGAAGAGAGGGGCCGACCGTCAACAGAGGTGATGTTTACGGGCTGGGATAACGCCTCGATTTTTTCTCCCAGTTTTTTGGCGTAAGAAGAGTCAATAAAGTTACCCGCGGCACCGGAATCGTTGAACGCGGTACTTTCGACCCATTTGTGGCCAAACTGGAGGCGTGCTCGTACCGTGAGACAGGAAAAGTTGGTCAAAGTGGCGGAGAGGTGGATGGAACCCAGTGAGCTGCTCCTACTGCTCACCGGGCCTGCGTGTTTCCCGGACGCAGAGGGCAGATAGCTCTGTGGTGTGCTGCCGATCCACCATATGCGCAGAGACCCTCTCTGAAGTGGCGTTCCCGTTCTGCAGCGGTTAAGGAGGCGCGTCCTAATTGCATGGGTTCCCCGGCTCCGGTGTCAACCACGGTGGGAGGTGGAGAACCGACTGATCTGGTAGGTGCAGTTGCAAATGAGGAGCGAGCTTCAGGAACAGGCGTGTGAGAGAGGAGGGTCGGGATGTGAAATGGGGCAGTGATAGCGTGATGGACGGCAGGGTGCGAGGAGCTGGCTTGGTTCGGGCGAGCAGGCGCTGGTCGATTCGGAGGGCGAGTTGAATTACGCCCTCCAACGTAGCTGGAAGTTCTCGTCGGTCTGGACAGCCAGGGTTTGGAAATCTGCCATGTAGAGCCTCCCTGCCGGACGAGCCTCCCTGCTGCAGATGATATAACCACGTTGTTATTTTTAAAACTCTCCCAAAGCGAGAGCAAGAGTCTACACAAATAAACTCGCATTCTAATAACACACACTCAATCAAAAGCAAAACCCAAGAAAGTGAGTACTCACGATTAGACGGACACAGCGTCGGCGATAGCATGGGCAAACTCAATGACTGAGCAATGTGGAGCCATCTTGTCTCCTTTTATGCTTCCTGAATAACGACCGTACTACTTCCAGGTCCTAGTGCCGGTCATGTTAGGAATGCGCATGACATGAAGATTTACTTCTCATGAAGAATTTGTTGTTAAATGAAATGTTATTTTATTTATTATTGTCACAAAGCAGCTTAAAAAAGATAAATATGTATGAATCTGAATGATCAGATTGTCTCTGATGACCAAGCCAATGTTGGCAAGAAAAAACTCCCTGAGATGGCAATAGGAAGAAACCTTGAGAGGAACCGGACTCAACAGGGAACCCACCCTCATCTGGGTGAAAACGGAGAGCAGGGATTGATCTGCACTCATACTGTGTGTTAGGAGGCTGGAAGTTCAGTAGAACAGGAGACGTGTTTAAGTTCATATGGGGTCCAGTTTGTTATTGGAGGCTCAGGTAGACTGTAGGAAACTCCAGTCCTGAACTATCAAGCGACTGCAGTCGCATGTTCTCAGGAAACAGCTGTCCCAAGACCATCTTCATGGTAAAGTGGATCCGTCAACAATCACCACACACATCTGAAGCAGACCCACAGACCAGAGACAGAGCCAGAAGGAAACATACATAGACCAGACATAAGGGGGAACTGGGATTTAAAGCAACCAGTCACTGAATCATCATTAATTGGAAGGCTATTCCATAACTTTGGGGCTTTGTAAGAAAAGGCTAACAAGCAGCCTGCATCCTGTTATTGAAGTAGATGCGACGGATATCGTAAGACACTAGCAGTTCACTCAGATACTGTGGCGCGAGACCATTTAGTGCTTTAAATGTCAAAAGTAGTATTTTAAAATTGATGCGAAATTTCACAGGGAGCCAATGCAGTGTATATAAGATAGGGGTGATGTGCTCGTATCTTCTGGTTTTAGTGAGGACTCTCGCTGCTGCATTCTGTACTAACTGAAGCTTGTTTATACACCTAGTTGAACAACCAGACAGTAAGGCGTTACAATAGTCCAACCTAGAGGTGATAAAAGCATCAACTAGTTTTTCTGCATCATTTAGTGACAATATGTTTCTTATCTTGGCAATATTTCTAAGGTGAAAGAAAGCTATCCTGGTGATATTATCTACATGAGCTTCAAACGAAAGGCTGGAATCTATAATCACACCGAGGTCTTTTACTGTTGCACTTGACGGGACAGAAAGACCATTTAAATTTACAGTGCAAAAAAAACATGAGCAAAACACTTATGTCTAACAGCATGTGTTGTCAGAATTAACCAGAAGAAAGTTAATTTACATCCCACGTCTCTTATGTCTTTTATACGTTGCTGTACTTTATTAAGCTGTTTTTTCTCATCTGGTTTTGCTGCAGTAAAAAATAGTATGCAATAAAATGCATAAAATAGCAGTGGGGACCTCCGAGTGCAGTGGTAAAGTGCTCGCCCTATCATTCGGAGATCGCGAGTTGATGCTGTAACCTCCCGCAGCCTGAGGTCTAGAGAGAGCTGATTGGCCGAGCTCTCTCAGAGGGGAAGGATAAGAGGTACTTAGTGCTCCCACATTAATCACGACTCGCAGTTCGAAAAAGAGGCTGTCGGCTGGCGTCACGTGGTTCGGAGGAAACATGTGATAGTCTTCGGCCCTCCCGACTAAGAAGTAGTAGTAGCCTTATTGTGGGAGCCCCCTAGTGACAGGGAGGAATTGAACACGACTAAATTAAGGAGAAAATTGGGGGAAAATAAAAAAAATTGTAGCGGGCCTAAAACCCATCCCTGAGGAACTCCAAACTTTACTTGAGAATATGCAGAATTGTGTCTATTTGGGGCCTCAGAGTGGCGCAGTGGTAAAGCACTCGCCCTATCATCCGGAGATCGCCAGTTTGAATCCCGGGTGATGCTGTAACCTCTCGCAGCCGGAGGTCTAGAGAGAGCTGATTGGCCGAGCTCTCTCAGAGGTACTTAGTGCTCCCACATTAATCACAACCAGGGGCGTCTAACACTCCCAACGGTGCGTGAGCGAGCAGTTCGAAAAGATGTGGCCGGCTGGTGACACGTGGTTCAGAGGAAACACGTGATCGGCCCTCCTGGCTGAGTGGTAGTAGTAGCCTTAATGTGGGAGCCCCCTAGAGACTGGGAGGAATTGGACATGACTAAATTAGGGAGAAAATCGGGGGTAAAAATCCCCCCCCAAAAATGTGTCTATTTAAATCTGATCAGTCAAATAGTATCTAAAGATCTGAGAGGGTTGTTCCCTTAATTCCTACTACATTTTCTAATCTATGAAGTGCAGACAGTGGTGGCTTTGTGACCCGCAGCATAAAACATTTTTATTTGAGGGAATACAAAAGCTTGGTGAAAAGCAAGATAAGCAAAGTTTATTAAAAAAACAAGGAGATTTCATCCATCCCTTAACCCTAAACTGTTCGGATATGTAATGAGATAAAAAAAAAAGTTAGGTCGCTCTGCATAAGCGCATCTGCCTAATGCCTAGATGTAGATTTTACAGTTAGCTCAGACTCTGTGACACAAAAATTAGAATCTGATTACCTGAGACATGCCCCCATTTGAGACAGACTAGAGAACACTAAATCTTATGTTCTGCACATTTCACACTTATGATTGTTGTGTTTCAGATTTTCACCGCAGCAGTGATTCAGTCTCTGATCTGTTTCACACTGACGCTGCTCATTCTCTTGTAACTGCAAACTCAATGTCTGTACTGCAGATTTTCACATTACTGGATGTTTTTTTTTATTGAATTCGAATTTAATCTCACTCTGAACAATGTTTTACTGTGTTTCTAAGTGTTTGTGTGTATTTGTATATGTGTTTCTGATTCAAGATGTGAGGTTGTTAGTTCCACCCCACTGGTTCTGCTCCATAGCTTTCATTCTTCTTGGAGACATGACATTCATCTGTCTGCATCTTAAACACGTAAGGACAAATGCCAAAAACGTGATGCAACACACACACTCTCTCACTCTCTCTCATTCTCACACACGCCCTGAGACAGGTACCTATAAAAGCAGCTGCTGGTGTGTGTGATTGTGTGTGTGTGAGAGAGAGAGAGGGAGAGACACAGCAAGACAGTGCTCTGACATGAACTTCATCCTGCTCTCCTCTATACTCTGCCTTGGTGAGTGTATACACACACACACACACACACACACACACACACACACACACACACACACATTTACTGTAGGTATACACTCATCTTTCAGTCTCTACTGAGGAATTACTCTGCTGTAATGTGCTGTGTGTGTGTGTGTGTGTGTGTGTGTGTGTGTGTGTGTGTGTGTGGCTGTCAGCTATGTGAAAACAAGTTCTTACCTGAAACGTTTTTCTCCTACAGGCTCACCTGTGGAAAAGAATCATGCACACTTGCACACACATTGAAAAAGATACCTTTGGGCTTTTTACGTTTTCATGATGTTATATACTTTCGTAGGTGAAGTGTGTGTGTGTGTGTGTGTGTGTGTGTGTGTGTGTGTGAAAGGAAACCGTGATGCAGGTGAAGCATTAAAAGACAAAAGGAAGGAGGAGTGCTTATTGTTCACACAGCTATTTCAGTACACAGACACACCTCACACACACACACACACACACACACACACACACACACACACACACACAGTCAATGCACATTCCACAATGGGCTGTATTCAAAATGACTCAGAGACAGACAGGAGTGTGTTCATTCATCTTGGGTTGTGTTACACTTCTACACAACATGTTACCTGTTCACAGCTAATGTACTGCTACTTAGGGATTAGGGTTTAGGTGTAGAGATAAAGGTTCATGGAGTAGATTTTAGGGTGTAGCAGCAAGGAAAATTGGTTCAAGGAGTGGGATTTGTGTTTAGGGCTAGGGATTAGTCCTTAAAGGGTAGATATGGTGGTTCAAGTGATGAGATTAGAGTTCCGAATTTAGGAGTGGTTTAGGGAGAAGGGATTTGGGTTAAATAGCAAGGAAATGGTCTAAATGTTGAGGGGTACAGATCAGGGTATATGGGGTAGGGGCCAAGGTTTAAGATGTAGAGGTTAAGGATTTACTGGGTAGTGGATAGGTTTAATAAGCTAGGTGTTAGGGTTTATGGGGTAGGGGTTAGGAGTTGCTTTACAGTTTCTTAGTCACATGACCAGTTGTGATTTTTATCTTAGGGTTGTGCTGTTACAGGAAAATATTTAAAACTGATGTGTTAATAGGTCTGCTACATCTTGTGTGTGTGTGTGTGTGTGTGTGTGTGTAGCATGCAGTGTGCTCATCTCTTCAGCTTCATCATCCTCTGAGCTGGGTCATGTGACTGTGATGTCAGCATCAGGGGAGGGACTTCAGAGCGCACTTGGGGAAGAACCCGAATCTGAAGACGGGCCTTCAGGACTTTTTACTGGGCCGCCCATATCCAAAAGTATGTACACACACACACACACACACACACACACACACACACTATTCTTTCTGATCACAACACACACTCTCAGGCTCTGTAACCACAGATCTGACCCGCTGACTCAGGATTTTATTGTTTAAAAACATAAACAAACTTATATAGGTGCTGGAGAAGCTGTAAATGTGGGCGGTGTAGGTGTTATAGATGTGGATAGTGCAGATTTTCTATCTGTTTTGGTTGTTGTAGATCCTCTCAGTGTTGTAGGTGTTTCATATTATTGATTGTGAAGATGGTGTAGTTGTAGATGGTGATGCTCTAAATGTTCATGGTGTAATTGTAAATTTTATAGATGCTGCAAATAGTGTAGTTGCAGGTGTTGTAATAGGTGATAAACAAGGTGTAGGTGTAGATGGTGTAGTTGTAGATCGTGTACCTGTGAATGGTGTAGATGGTGTAGTTGTAGATGGTGTAGGTGTAGATGGTGTAGGTGTAGATGGTGTAGGTGTAGCTGTTTTAAGTGTAGATGGTGTAGCTGTAGATGGTTTTGGTGTAGATGGTGTAGGTATAGATGGTGTAGTTGTAGATGGTGTAGGTGTAGATGGTGTAGCTGTAGATGGTGTAGGTACAGATGGTGTAGCTGTACATGGTGTAGTTGTAGATGGTGTAGGTGTGGATGGTGTAGGTGTAGATGGTGAGGCTGTAGATTGTGTAGCTTTAGATGGTTTTGGTGTAGATGGTGTAGCTGTAGATGGTGTAGCTGTGGATGGTGTAGGTGTAGATGGTGTAGCTGGAGATTGGGTAGCTGTAGATGGTGTAGCTGTAGATGGTGTAGATGTAGGTGGTGAGGCTGTAGATGGTGTAGATGTAGGTGGTGTAGATGTAGATGGTGTAGATGTAGATGGTGAAGATGTAGATGGTGTAGATGTAGATGGTGAGGCTGTAGATGGTGAAGATGTAGATGGTGTAGATGTAGGTGGTGAGGCTGTAGATGGTGTAGCTGTAGATGGTGTAGATGTAGGTGGTGAGGTAGATGGTGTAGATGTAGATGGTGAGATGTAGATGGTGTAGATGTAGATGGTGAGGCTGTAGATGGTGTAGATGTAGATGGTGTAGATGTAGATGGTGAGGCTGTAGATGGTGTGGCTGGAGATGGTGTAGTTGGAGATGGTGTAGCTGGAGATGGTGTAGCTGGAGATGGTGTAGCTGGAGATGGTGTAGCTGTAGACGGTGTAGTGACCCATTCTACGGATGTATTTATTGACAGAAACTTCAAAGCACTCATGTAAGTTGTCTGCCAAAGACTGTAGATGTAAATTTCAAAGTAAAATGTAGATCATGTAGTGGGTGTTAATGTTGGTCATGACGATGTGGTGACTGTAGGTAACTCTGGTAACATTTCTATCATTTCTATCCCCATGGAAAACTAATCCCGTCTACACGGGGCTGTACTGTGATGTAATGCCCTGAGAGTGAACTGCTGTTCAGAAGAATGACATCATGTCATAGAGAATGTTATCATAAAAGATTCAGATTCCTGCTGAGATCCTGAATCCAGACTGAAGCGTGTGAGGAATGTGTGTGTGTGTGTGTGTGTGTGTGTGTGAGAGAGAGAGAGAGATGGAGTCAGTTTGACACACACACAACCTACACTATGTTAAAATGCACATACTGTACCTCAGATTAAACAGGTTCTGTGTGTGTGTGTGTGTGTGTGTGTGTGTGTGTGTGTGTGTGTGTGTGTTTCTAACACGGTGTTGTTCACAGTCTGACTGCAGTAACACTTACACAAGTGTGTGTAACTCATCCTGTTAGTGTGGAGCACTCACACTCACTCCACTCTCTCTCACACTTTATTCCTGCAGACTCGCTTCTCCTACACACACACACACACACACACACACACACACAGACTTACTGTAGTTGTTGATTAACTTGGTCCCCCCCACACGCGCACACTTTATCTCATGTGCTTTTTGTCATTTATTCAACAATCAAGGCACGAGTATAACCAAGATAATACTGATAACCAAGATCACTAACACACCTTCTTCTGTCACATTGTGTGTGTGTGTGTGTGTGTGTGTGTTTGTGTGTGGGTGGGTGGGTGTGTGTTTGTGTGTGGGTGGGTGGGTGTTAGGTCGAGGCGGCCGCAAGAAACATGGTGGGAAAAAGAGGAACAAGGCCCAGGTGAGTGTGAGACAGAGGAACAGCACACCTGCACAGAACATCAACTACAGTCCCGCCCATAGTACCTCTCATAGCTCCGCCCACACCACCAACCACAGCTCCGCCCCAGATCCCTGTAGCACCTCCCACAGAGAGTACTGCATCCATGGCTACTGCACCTACTTATACGACCTGAAGGAGCCTGTCTGTGTGTGAGTAAACACACACACACACACACACACACGCATATACACACCCACACACACACACACGCATATACACACCCACACACACACACCCACACACACACACCCACACACACACACACACACACACACACACACACCCACATTTACACACAATGTAGTTTCAATAATTAGATCCAATCAGAGCTCAGCCTCAGGTCACATGCTTTTCAAAGATGTACGTGCTACATAGACACTCGTTTGTCCGGCGCCCGCGTACACCAACACAAATGAACGTCGTACAGTTTAGATTTTTTTAACTGCAAATAAATGATATTAAGAAATACAGTGGAATGTTGCGACCAAATGACTTTATTTCATTATTAAAATAAATAATTATTATGTTAAATAATGACATGTTAAAGTAGCATTCTTCTCTGCCTAACCCGTATTGACCGGCCGCCGCTGCAACTGTACAGCTAGGTTTTCCTTATATTTTCTTATATTTTTCTATTTATACTTTTCTTATATTGTATATTTTGTATGTATAGATATATTATTCTTTCTTAGATAAATTTACTTTCTATATTTTTTCACATTTTATTTCCCACTAATGGTCTTTTATTTTGATGGATTCTGTTGATGTGACAAATAACATTTGAATTTGAATTTGATTTGATTGACAGGTGTATGAAGGGGTACGATGGTGTGCGATGTGGTATCCAGCTGCTGCACACGGGTTCGGGTTCTGTGGGGCACGACGATCACCGTGACGACACACTGCACATCACACTCATCACCATCACCGTTGTCCTGTCAATCATCAGCTGCTCCGCCCTCCTTCTCATCATCTGTGTGCAGTAAGGCCCACCTCTATCTCTATCTCTCTCTCTCTCTCACACACACACACACACACACACACACACACACACTGTTGGTGTGCTCGATAGTTCAGGACTGGAGTTTCCTACAGTCTACCTGAGTCTCCAATAACCAGCTGGACTCCATATGAACTTAAACACGTCTCCTGTTCTACTGAACTTCCAGCCTCCTAACACACAGTATGAGTGCAGATCAATCCCTGCTCTCCGTTATCACCCAGATGAGGATGGGTTCCCTGCTGAGTCGATCTGATCATTCTGATTCACACACATTCACATTTCATACACACTTCCATAATTCTTATTATTGTGTAAAGCTGCTTTGAGACAATGACAACTGTTAAAAGCGCTATACAAATAAAATTTAATTGAATTAAATATAACCATATACGTGTGTGTGTGTGTGTGTGTGTGTGTGTGTGTGTGTGTGTTAGCTACAGAGCTCAGCACAGTTTCCAGGCAGCCTTCTTCAGTTCCGCTGATGAAAATGACAAACTTCAGAAGAACAACAGTGTTGTGTGACAGAGCGCCCCCTGCAGGTAACAACAGCAACAGCAACAATAGTAATAACAGTAATAATGTTTTCAAAGTAGAATTTATGGCGCCTCCTACTGACCATCTCATCTCCTAACTCACACCACTTCCCCTGATCACACACATCACACACACCACCAGCACAGACGGCTAAAATGGATTAAACAGAGTGTGTGTGTGTGTGTGTGTGTGTGTGTGTTTCAGACACAGCAGAACGAGCGGAGCGTGCACAGTTTTGGAAAAACACACTACACGCTTCACCCTGAATATTTATTTATTTATTGGAAATATATTTTATATTTAATTTTCACAGTGTGTGTGTAGAATAGTATCAGCACACAGATCCGATGATGATGATGATGATGATGACGATGATCGCTCCTCACTTCCATGACATCACTTCCTGTTAACCTGCGGTGGGTGTGAGAGGTCCTCCTCACTGACGCAGACTGTAGAGAGAACGTGTGATGTTTAGACGAGTCGTTTAAAGGTGCAGTGTGTAAGGGTTAGCGCCCTCTGCTGCCTGTCCGGAGAACTGCATGGAAATCTCACCTGCGATGCGTCTGTGTGTAGGATAAAGTGGGTGTGGCTCTTTGCAACAGCAGAATACTGCACACAGGAGGATCCTTAGTAAAAGTCCAGAACCCGTTACACACCGCCCCTTTAATCTGCGCTGCTCACGTTGCTGCTCCTCTCACATCTACAAACATTTCACTTTCACACATACTCCCATGTTTTTAACACTAATTCTGATGCTAGCTTAAAGGTGTGGCTCATTTGTTAGGGAATAAACGCAGTACGGTTGTGTAACCATGGTAACCAATTATTGTGTAGAGCACCAATAAAAGTATTACAATAAAAAACAATTACCTGAAAATTTTCATCTTTTTTATCTTTTGATCTTTTTTATCTTATATTTTAATAAGTGCACACAAACACATGAATCAGATTTTTCTGAAATCAGACTGATTAATTCTGAGTTCTCGATCAGGAACTCTTTCCACTCTGGCTCCGCCCCCGGTGACATCACTATGCAGTTTGATGAAGCAGGTCATGAGTTCACTTACACAGTTCCTGTAGGAGTACCTGTAGGAGTTCCTGATCTGTCTTCCTCACGGAGAATTACAGCAATAATTCATTGTGATGTGAAATGTTAAAACGTCATTAATATTAACACTTGCTGTGAGTGTTGAACTAATGCACACACACACACACACACACACACACACACACACACACACACAAATATTCAATTGTTCCTCCATTCAAAAAATGGTAAAATATTCAGAAAGTGTTCCTGCAGGTGAGAAAACCTTCAGATTTCCTAAAAAAATATCCTCCAATTAAAACATGGCAGAAGCTCCTGAATTCCCAGACATGAGTGTCTCTAATCAAATAACAGCAAAACACATACTCAGTAAAAGGGTTCCTCTGAGCCTTCTCTTTACATGCTTCCTCTGGGAACCGTAATTCGTAAACATGGTATTAGTTTTCACTGTTATGCTGATGACACTCAGTTATACGTCTCAGCAAAACCAGATGAGAAAAACCAGCTTAATAAAGTTGAGCAATGCGTAAAGGACACAAGAGACTGGATGTTACTTAACTTCCTTCTGCTTAATCCTGATAAAACAGAAGTTCAGAACTTCAACTCGTGGTCAGTTTCCTACAGTCTACCTGAGCCTCCAATAACCAACTGGACTCCATATGAACTTAAACACGTCTCCTGTTCTACTGAACTTGCAGCCTCCTGACACACAGTATGAGTGCAGATCAATCCCTGCTCTCCGTTATCACCCAGATGAGGATGGGTTCCCTGGTGAGTCTGGTTCCTCTCAAGGTTTCTTCCTGTTACCATCTCAGGGAGTTTTTCCCTCAGCACCGTCGCCCTCAACTCGTTCATCAGGGACCATCTGATCATTCTGACTCACACACACTCACATCTCATACACACTTCCATCATTTATTTGGAAGTTGTATAAAGCTGCTCTCCATCAATGACAACTGTTAAAAGCGCTATAAAAATAAAATTTGATTGAACTGAATTGATCTAAACACACTAAAATATCTTGTTCCTCCTGAAAAGGTTCCTCTAATTAGAACGCAGCAAGTCTTTAAGGGTCGCGTTCCAAACCCTACTGTCTGAAGGAGGAGTTCACCTTTACATTAACGCCAGTCACACACTCTTAGAAGAGCACAGAGCGATGCTAGCTCAGAGGCTAATCATCAAATTATATTACTAACCCAAATCATCACCTGCATGCAGTGCATTATGGGTAATGTGTGTACAGAATTCACACGCCATAGACTAATCTCCACCAGCAGAGAGATTCAGAGTGTGTATTTGTGTCTTGGGTACAGGACCGGCTAACTCAGGGGCAGGGGTCGCGTCACACGGGATCTATTCTTAACTCTCCTACACAGCTGAAGCCTGACTTGAGAATCCCAAAGGTCATTTCATTTTCCTGACTCGAGTTTATGAGCCGTGTTAAGTGGAGGCTGAGGCCAAGGCAGTGGACCTGGAGACGGAGTGATCAGTCAAAGGAGGAGGAGCTTCAGTCCCCAAGCAGCTCATTAAACATGAAGAATGAATAAAAACACAATAAGCACTTGTATAGTCACGTAACCAGCCGACAAAACAGGGACGGAGCAGCGGCTCATGTCCTCAGATTTTAATCTTCATGGGCGACGTTAATGACGACAGATAAATGCGAGCCATAAAGTCAGCACAATTACACAACATCCAGAATGGTGAGTAAATCATGAGGACACTGGCACATGGCTGCCACAAAGTGAGAAACTTCTCACATCAGAGTGATTAACAGCATTTTACCTGCATTTGTCCTGTATGGAGATGTGTGAATTAGGTTCCCCTTGACGTCAGACTGGACAGGAAGGTCACCCTGGAGGCTGCGTGCAGCGAGGGAACGACTGTGAGGAAGCTCAGGTGCACGTGCTGTCTCCTCTGTGTCAGTGCCGATAAGGGAGTCTGAGTCTGATCGAGCTCACTGCACTCATCACGTCTCTTCACATGCAAGCCTGGTGTTTATAAGCCACTGAATGCTCCTGACACTGTGTTCTCCGCTGCTGTGAGGTCTGACTGTTCCTCATGGATTAATAAAGTGATAATAAAGTCGACCTATAAATAAAGCATCAGCTGACCCTGTATTGCACTCATGACGGGTTTAATCCACTCAGTCTCAGCAGGTGCAGCATGAAGCGCAGGAGCAGGGGTTAGTCAGGATTATTACTGTTTAGATTATTGCTAGTGTTAATATGAAGAGTTACACAGAAATCACATTCTGTAAGGTCGAGTATCTGACGCCTTGTTTACACTAAGTTGGACTTCTTTGGCGCTCAGACAAACACACTCCCTGTTCGGTAATCGGAGAGAGAATCACAGATGAGAAATGGAAAAAGTCGATCGGATAAAGATGAAGTTTCGTCTTAAAACGACTCCGGCGTGTTAAAATTCACTTCTACCACTTCAGCGCTGTTATTTCAGCCAAAGTGAAAATCTGAACTAATCCCAGTCAAAACATTCACTTTATCTTTTCTCATTAATATCTATTGGTGCAGGTGTTTGTTTACATTGAGACAGTAGCGCATTAGTAGATTATTTTACAGTAGATGATTAAATCCCACACATAAGTGTTCATAACATCACTAGTTCATAACATTGCTGTGACAAAATCTGTCTGGACAGACATACAGACAGTCTGTGGCAAGAAAAAGTATGTGAACCTTTTGGAATTTCATGGTTTTCTGCATGAATTTGTCATAACAAGTCAAGAGTACTGACAAATAATAATGTTCATGAATAATAACACAAAAAAACATATCTTGAACACAGTCATTCAACATTCAGAACGGTAGTGGAAAAAAGTAAATGAACCTTTTAATTAATAACTAGTTGACCCCGCCCCCTTAGCTGCAATAACCTCAACCAGACGCTTCCTGTAGCTGTGGAGCTCTGTCATAATGGACGTCTCGTGTGTGTGTCTTCACAGCATCTCTACTGGGTTGAGGTCAGGACTCCAAAAGGCCTATTTTGTGTTTCTGAAGCCGTTCTGTGGTGGACTTGCTCTGTGTTTCAGGTCATTGTCCTGTTGCATCACCCGACTCCTACAGAGTTTCAGCTGACGTACAGACATTCTCACATTATCCTAAAGAATGTTTATTGGGCACTTGGGAATTCATCTTCCCCTGTATGGCTGCAAGCTGGCCACGCCCTGATGCAGCAGAGCAGGTCCACATCACGATGTTTCCTCCACCACACTTTACAGTTGGGATGGTGTTTTCATGATGATATGCAGTGCCCTTTTTACATCAGATGTAGTGCTGCATGTCCAGCCATGTCGTTTTTAGTAAGCAGCGCCGTCCTTGTTGTGTCCTGCCATGGACACCCTACTTCTTCACTGTTTTACACAATGTAATCTCAAACACAGACGTTAGCCAGTTCCAATGAAGCCTTCAAATCTGAGGTGTTCTTTTTACCTTATTGATGAGCCTTTGTTGTGCTGTAGACTGTAGACTGGTGAATTTCTAAAGGCTTTGAGATCACTTTGTAACCCATTTCAGCTTTATGTAA
>QNUK01001398.1:0-5000 GCA_013621035.1 Clarias magur | reverse complement strand
TACAGTATATTCGCCTCCTCAGACACTGATATAAAATGTTTTAAATGTGGTGCAATGGGACATCTGGTCCGTGCTTGTCCCGAAAGACAGAGCGATCCTGGTGCTTCTGAGCGAGCGGGTCACGACGCGACCGTGCCGGGCGAGGCCGCTCCCCCTGCGACTACAGCTCGGCCGTCTGCTGAGGGACCCGGCAATGCTGCTGACCCAGAGCCTATAGAGACCGAACCCCAAGCCCAGCCTGCAGTCCGAGAGTCAACTGGAGTTACACCAGAAACAATGAGCTCGGCCAAACCGGACCGAGAGGAACCCAACGTGACCCAGCCGGCACCGGAGAGGCCGAACACTGCTGATAAGGTCACAGAGGGTTCGGGTGCAGCGCTGGAGCTACCTGTGCTCTCAGCGATGGGTACAAGGGCGAGGAGCCGTCAAATGGAAGCATCAGCCGCACTGTCACAAGGGGACGAGGCGGACATAGAGATGGAAGAGGAGGCCTCCTTCAAGGCACCAAAAAGGAAAAAAGACCGGAAAGGAGGAGGAAAAAAACTCCCCAAAAAAGACCCCGAACCGGAGTCAGACAGTGATGGGTACATCTCAGACTCTGTGCTGCTCCTCACCGCAGAGGAAGAAAGAATGCCAGTCGTCTACAGCGAGGAATCCATACATGTTTTTTTAGAAAAGACGAAAGGGGGGTCAAAAATCAAAATAGAAGACCACTTCTCAAGCAAGAGGCAGTTCGTCCATGACGTCAAATATTACAAGAAACAAAAACTTTTCGCTGAACTTGAAATCTTCAGACTAAAGAAATGGATTACCAAAATAAACAAGGAACTCGCTGAAGAGGAATTCTAGAAGGATTTTTACTCCCTGCTGGACACTGGTATGTTTTCTTTTATATAAGACTGTCTTTTTATCTACACACTTTTTAATGAGTGAAGTAAATATTGCGAGTTTAAATATTAATGGGGCAAGAACATGTGAAAAAAGAGCCAAACTATACGAACTTTTAAAACAGAAACATGTTGATGTGGCTCTACTTCAAGAGACACACAGCGACTCCAAGAACGCAGCGGACTGGTCGAAGGAGTGGGATGGGCTCGCGATCCTGAGCCACAATACACCACTGAGTGGTGGAGTCGCACTGCTCGCTGCTCGCAATTTTATACCAAACTCTTATACAGTAGAAGAATTTTTAAATGGGAGGCTTTTAAAAGTGAGAACGTTTTATGAAAATGAAGTTTTTGTTTTTATTTGTGTGTACACTCCCACCAAGGCAGTAGAGAGGATGATGTTTTTAGACAAACTAAACAGCATAATTAACGACTGTAACTCTGCTGACATTTTAATTCTGGGTGGGGATTTTAACTGCACAACCGACAACCTGGACAGAAACCATAGAGAACCTCACATGGCCTCCCGTAAACGCATGTGGGAGATGATGGAGGCCCAGGACTTAAGTGACATATGGAGAGACTTACACAAGAAACAAAGACAGTACACCTGGGCCCACTCCATAGAGAACACACTCTCACTGGCAAGACTCGATCGATTTTATGGTTTTAAACATCAACTGTCTTATTTTACTAAATGTTTTATCGTCCCAGGAGGCATCTCTGATCATAGTATGGTGCAGTGCGCTGTCAGTAGGAAAAACCTTAAGCCTAAGAGCCTACTGGCATTTTAACACCCTACTTTTAGAAGATGCCAATTTTATTGAGTCTTTTACTTTTTTATGGACCAATCTTAAATCACAAAAAGCAGATTTTAGCTCTCTACAGCAATGGTGGGATCTAGCTAAAGCACAAATAAAAGTTTTTTGTCAACAGTACACACTCAATGTCACAAAAGACATTGTTACATCAATGAGAGGGCTAGAGACCGAAATAGCAGAACTCCAGTGTTTAGAGACCACAGAAAACAGAGCAAGCATTGAATCCCTGAAAAACAAAAAAGTCCTAATGAACGACCTACTGGGCACTGCAGCACAGGGGGCGCTGGTCCGCTCACGTTTCAAACACGCAACAGAAATGGATGCTCCTTCTAAGTTCTTTTTTGGTCTGGAACAAAAAAATGGACAGAAAAGAATCATACATGCTGTGCGATCAGAGTCAGGGGATCTCGTATCAGAGCCCACTGAGATTCGCAAGCAGACACACGGCTTCTACTCAAAGCTGTACAGTAGTGAGTGGTCAGAAGCACATGCAATGGAGGAAACCTTCTTGAAAAACCTGCCCAAGCTGTCAGAAGAAGCTGCCACTGACGTGGCGGCAGAACTGACACTGGCAGAGATTCAGAAGGCCCTCCAAGGCCTGAAGAACGGGCGGGCGCCGGGTATAGACGGTCTCCCTGTAGAGTTCTACAAGGCGTTTTGGTCAGTAATAGGACAGGATGTACTAGAGGTGTTGCAGGACAGCGTGAAAGAAGGAAAGCTCCCGGTGAGCTGCAGGAGGGCTGTCCTGACCTTACTGCCAAAAAAGGGAGACCTGACGCACCTGGGGAACTGGCGCCCGGTATCACTGCTGTGCACTGACTACAAACTACTCTCAAAAGCATTAGCCTCAAGACTGACAAAGGTACTGGAGCAGGTCATTCATCACGACCAGACGTACTGCGTGCCTGGTAGGTCTATCTTTGATAACATACACTTAATCCGTGATATTTTGGATGTCTCTAGACTGCTAGGCTTAAAGACCGGTCTCATTTTGTTGGACCAGGAAAAAGCTTTCGACCGGGTTGAACACAAATACCTGTGGAAGGTGCTGGAAAGCTTCGGGTTCAACCCAGATTTCATAACAATGATAAAGACACTGTACAGTGACATTGAGAGTGTACTGAAGGTTAATGGTGGTTTATGTGTCCCTTTTAAAGTACACAGAGGTATTAGACAAGGCTGCTCTCTGTCAGGAATGCTATACTCTTTAGCAATCGAACCTCTTTTATGCAAACTAAGAGAGCAGCTTTCTGGTTTTAATATACCTCATTTTAATATTTTAACCTGTCTTTCAGCTTATGCCGATGATCTAGCTGTAATGGTCAACACACAGGCAGATGTGAATCTTTTAACTGGTGTTTTAGAAGATTTTAAGGTTTTATCATCTGCTAAAATCAACTGGACTAAAAGTGAAGCCATTTTAGTAGGAGAATGGGGAGGCGACCAGCCCACACTACCAGGGGGTTTAATGTGGAAAAAGACTGGTTTTAAATACTTGGGTGTCTACCTGGGCAGCGCTGAGTTTTTAAACAAAAACTGGGATGGACTTGTTGAAAACATAAAAGGCAGACTAAGCAGATGGAAGTGGCTGGTCCCAAAAATGTCCTACAGAGGACGAGTGCTGGTCATCAACAACCTAGCAGCATCGTCCCTGTGGCACAAACTGGCATGCATGGACCCACCACCAAACCTGCTAGCAAGCATACAGGCCCTACTGGTAGACTTCTTCTGGGACAAACTGCACTGGCTACCACAAAGTCTACTTCACCTGCCCAAAGAGGAAGGAGGACAGGGCCTGGTGCAGCTAGCCAGCAGAACTGCAGCTTTCCGTCTGCAGTTCATCCAGAGACTTCTCACCGGAGCGAGTGATGAAGGATGGAGAGCGGTAGCCTACACACTCCTACGCACGGTGGGAGGTCTTGGGCTGGACAGAACTCTGTTTTTAATGGACCCCACAGCACTGGACACTACTGGATTACCCGTATTTTATCAAAGACTTTTTAAAATCTGGACCTTTTTTAAAAAACAAAACAAAGGGAGTAGAACGTTACACTGGCTGCTGGAGGAGCCCCTAGTCTGTGGAGGGCAGCTGGACATTTCTAGTCCAAACACCCCAGCACTATCCAAGACCCTGATAAAAGCAGGGATCGTGACACTCCGGCAGCTGGTGAACATCACCGGACCAGACCTGTCTCGAGCAGAGAACCTGGCAGCACAGATGGGACTTCGGTCTCAACGGGTCGCCAACCAGCTCCTACACCGCTGGAGAACCGCCCTAACGTCGGAGGAACGCGTTCAGCTGATGGAACACGCAAGCAATGAGACCAGTCCTACAGAAGAAGAACCTTTTCCACAGCTGACGATAACTCCGGACCTAGAGGGTCATGGCGGCCCCCTTCTGGAGCTCAAGGGTGAGGAGGACATGAACTTTGAGACAGTGTCTGGTAAGGTTTTATACAAAGCTTGTGTAAAGGTCTTAAACAAGAAAAAACTGAACGGGAGGGTAGACACCCCATGGCGCACTGAACTGGGTTTTAGTAATGATTTTAAACCAGAGTGGAGGGCACTGTACAAACCACCATTAACCAAAAAGTCTGCTGACCTCCAGTGGAGGATTTTACATGGAATTGTCTCTGTCAACTCTTTTATCTCCATTTTAAATCCTGACGTCACACAGGAATGCCCCTTCTGTTCACAGAGAGAAACTGTTTTCCATGCTTTTATACATTGCTCCAGGTTGTCACCTTTGTTTAACCTTTTAAAACACATTTTTTTACCACTGAATGTAGATTTCACTCATCAGTTTTTTATTCTTGGTTTTAAATACGTCCGGAGAAACAGGTTCAAATGCCAGCTTATTAATTTTACCATTGGTCAAGCTAAAATGGCAATTTATATAAGCAGAAAGAATAAGCTGGCACAAAGCACAGACTGCGACCCCAAAAAGATCTTCTCCAGACTTGTTAAATCAAGAATTTTAATTGATTTTAATTTTTACAAAAACATGAAGGACATAAATATGTTTAAAACTATATGGTGCTGTGAGGAGACCTTGTGCACGGTAGAAGATGATGAAATCATCTTTGCCACATATTTTAACTAAAAAAATAATCATAATTTTTTTTAAAAGCACAATAACTATATATGTTTTTTCTTTAAAAAAAGGAACTATAATGTCTTAAAATGTCTTATTTATTTATTTATCTATCCTTTTTACCAATTATTTATAGGCGCAATCCTTATGCTGTTTATAAAACAAAATTTGTAAAATAAAGGATTGTAAAAAGTCAAA
>QNUK01001397.1:10000-64344 GCA_013621035.1 Clarias magur | reverse complement strand
TTATCTTACAATTAATGCTCTAAATACAATTCCATATTTTAAAATACATTTCAAAATTGTCTCATCAAGATTGTGTATGTTAACATATGCATGATTAAATATTGTAAAATAAAGAAACTTACATAAAGTCAATGCTGTTCAAAATTTGAAACAAATATCAAGCAATATGAGCACTTTAGTTTCCATGCACAATTAAGGGAAGATATGGTTAGAGGTCGTCAAGGCCGTTTAACTGGATTTCTATCCTTGTCCCAGTATACAAGCAAAGCAGAAGAATTCAGCGGTTTATTGGCTGAAGCATATCCGACTCCACCATGATGGGTGTCTGATGTCTATTGTATCAGGCCAATACAATTGAAAAGTGAGTTAGCTAGCAGAAAACTGGTAAGATGTTGAGTGGTAAAAACCTGGCCAACTTTCTAGCATTGTACATGTTGTATTTTTGAACAAATGAGATGCATGATATCCCTTGGGGTTATGGCATCTTCTTTCACTTTTATGGATTTTGTTTGAAAAGTGGAACCTTTCTTTGCCTGATTGACTCCCAACTGCATTATCTGGGTGTGTAAGTACAATTTCCATTAGATTAACATGTTTGAATATTGAAGGTTGAAATATTACTTAAGAAATAATGAGGATTGTTGCAAGTTTCAAAAGTCAGATAAACAAGTTCAACATGCAACTTATTTTGTAACTGGGAAATAAACAACCAGAATTGCACCATATTTGCCTTTCATTCTACAGAATTTGTGGATGAGGCGTGTTTTGTTTCGCTTTTACTTGTTGGAAGCTAGGAATCACAGCCACAAAAGACACGGTGCACATTCACTCTGTCAAGGAAAAAAAGGTTCAGTATGTATATGCAAAAATAGCAACAAATGCAACATAAGGATTCCGTCATGGTCTTCTTTAAAACATTTGCTACGTTCAAATCTTTTACTGCGGTTAAGAACCACATCACAGAACTGTGTGTAAAGTCTTCTGTAAATGACAGTCACTCTTATGCCTTAATTTATGAAGTTGAGGTTTGGCTTGAAAAACCCCTTCAATTAAGTATTCTTAAGCAAACTAAGCTTCATGAAAAGTTCCTGTACTTAAAAGAAAACTTGATATTATTTCTGTCCAATAATATATAAAAAAAATAAAAGCTTTATTTTTCAATTGCATTATGTAAGATTTGTTTTCAACTGAAATCATAATTACGAATAATCCAGATATTTGAAACAACAACCAAGGAAACAACCAACCAACCAAACTCAATCAGTATTACCCAGCACAGATTAATTGTCCTGTGCCCCTGTAGAGTGTCTCCTGACACTATTGGCGTTTGCTACTGGATTTTGGGGAAAGCACCAAGCACACATCGTTTTTCTGTACTTCTGCCTGACCTGGAAATAGATGAAGAAAGATTAAGTTAGTCAAATGGAATTCTTGAAGTTTAACAACTGTATACCTCTTTCTGTCTGAACCTCTTCTTCAACTTTTGAGGCCATTCTCATACGTTCAGATCGGTATTCAAGTAAGGTTTAGGATAAATGGTAAATATAAATATAAAAATTAATATGTTAATAAATAAATATCAAATGTTTAATTCAGTGTACTGTGAATGCTAACATGATAATTCACTCTTGTATTTTTATTTGGTTTAGTTTAGTTACATGGGACCTTAAACAATGTTAAAAATAAATGTTGCCAATGATGTATTGTGCCAGAGTTAGCATAAACCAAATTTTCATCTGGTGATGATGATTTAGATGATAAGCAAAAATGACGAAAGGGTACAGTACGATTCCGGTGAACAATGATGTGCGACAATGCATTTGTCCATGGGAATGTTAGCAACATCCAAGGACAAACAACTTTCGACGTTTTCTAAAATTTAAGTGCCTATATGATGTAAAGGTAGTTAAATTCAATAAATTGGGTTTTACCTTTTCTAACATCAAGTGTTTTTGGCAAAATATGCAGTTTTTTTTTTTTAAATGGTGTAAAAGTACATTATGAATTAAAGAACATTACATAAGTACATATAAACTTATATTAGCTGATCAAATTTGAGTTAGTAAAATCATTTTAAAAAAGTCACTTTATTTTTGCTCTATTTGTTGCTGTCTGTAACCATTTCTCTTTCTGATTGCAAAACACCTGTTTTTCAAATACGGCACACACTGCCAAAATGTACTGATGTTTGCTTTAGGATGTAGTGGAGTAAAAATACAAACGATCCTTTAATTAAACTAGTAAAGTACAAAGACATGAAAAATGTAGAGTAATAAAGTAATTTACTTACCAGCAGTTACCTTAGTTCAGATTAAGGCATTGTGTAATACTTGTGTGTGCCACTGGTCTCATATAAAATTTACCCTTATTTGCTACGACATAATATTTTATTTTAGTTCCAGAATGCTTTAAAAACTGTCTATTCGTGGCCAGATATATACACACGTGGACAAAATTGTTGGTACCCTTCGGTCAATGAAAGAAAAACTCACAATGGTCACAGAAATAACTTTAATCTGACAAAAGTAATAATAAATAAGAATTCTATGAATGTTAACCAATGAAAGTCAGACGTTGCTTTTCAACCATGCTTCAACGGAATTATAAAAAGAAAAAAAATGAACTCATGGAACAGGCCTGGACAAAAATGATGGTACCCCTAACTTAATAGTTTGTTGCACAACCTTTTGAGGCGATCACTGCAATCAAACGATTCCTGTAACTGTCAATGAGACTTCTGCGCCTCTCTGCAGGTATTTTGGCCCACTCCTCATGAGCAAGCTGCTCCAGTTGTTTCCGGTTTGAAGGGTGCCTTTTCCAGACAGCATGTTTCAGCTCCTTCCAAAGATGCTCAATAGGATTGAGGTCAGGGCTCATAGAAGGCCACTTTAGAATAGTCCAATGTTTTCCTCTTAGCCATTCTTGGGTGTTTTTAGCTGTGTGTTTTGGGTCATTGTCCTGTTGCAAGACCCATGACCTGCGACTGAGACCCAGCTTTCTGACACTGGCCAGCACATTTCTCTCTAGAATCCCTTGATAGTCTTGAGATTTCATTGTACCCTGCACAGATTCAAGACACCCTGTGCCAGATGCAGCAAAGCAGCCCCAGAACATAACAGAGCCTCCTCCATGTTTCACAGTAGGGACAGTGTTCTTTTCTTCATATGCTTCATTTTTCCGTCTGTGAACATAGAGCTGATGTGCCTTGGCAAAAAGTTCCATTTTTGTCTCATCTGTCCATAGGACATTCTCCCAGAAGCTTTGTGGCTTGTCAACATGTAGTTTGGCATATTCCAGTCTGGCTTTTTTATGATTTGTTTTCAACAATGGTGTCCTCCTTGGTCGTCTCCCATGTAGTCCACTTTGGCTCAAACAACGACGGATGGTGCGATCTGACACTGATGTTCCTTGAGCATGAAGTTCACCTTGGATCTCTTTAGAAGTCTTTCTGGGCTCTTTTGTTACCATTCGGATTATCCGTCTCTTTGATTTGTCATGAATTTTCCTCGTGCGGCCACGTCCAGGGAGGTTGGCTACAGTCCCATGGATCTTAAATTTCTGAATAATATGTGCAACTGTAGTCACAGGAACATCTAGCTGCTTGGAAATGGTCTTATAGCCTTTACCTTTAACATGCTTGTCTATAATTTTCTTTCGAATCTCCTGAGACAACTCTTTCCTTCACTTCCTCTGGTCCATGTTGAGTGTGGTACATACCATGTCACCAAACAACACAGTGACTACCTGGAGCCCTATATATAGGCCCACTGACTGATTACAAGATTGTAGACACCTGTGATGCTAATTAGTGGACACACCTTGAATTAACATGTCCCTTTGGTCACATTATTCTCAGTATTTTCTAGGGGTACCATCATTTTTGTCCAGGCCTGTTCCATGAGTTTATTTTTTAAAATAATTCTGTTGAAACATGATTGAAAAGCAATGTCTGACTTTCACTGGTTAACATTCATAGATTTTTTTTTTAATTATTACTTTTGTCAGATTAAAGTTATTTCTGCAACCATTGTGAGTTTTTCTTTCATTGACCGAAGGCTACCAACAATTTTGTCCGCGTGTATATATATATATATTTCTGAGCTCGCTTTTTACATCCTCAACAATGTTCCAAACATTAATGTTAACATCTATGTTGTATTTAATTTTAACAGTTTATACCACCCCACCTAAATATATGTAATCCCGTTGTATCAGGGTAGGTGAGATATTAAATGAAACAAGTGAGCGCTGACCTCTTGGTTGAGAAGGCAGTGGACGAGGAAGATGAAGGTGCCCTGCTGGGAGTTGAGTAACTGGAAGGTGTTATATAAAACTCCATTCCTGCTGGGGATAAACAGGAGGATCCAGTAACAAACCAGTATAACAAACTGGCTCAGGCTTCTAAACATTAGACACCTTATGAGATTCTTCTCAGAGTTGTTACTCATTTGAATGACTTCATTCTTCATGTGTTTGAAAATGAAGATCATGATGATGTTGATGATGAGGTAAGGCATCAGGTTTATCTGCAGAAAGCAAGTGAAAAAAAAAATACAGTTCATGTAGTAATTAAGCTGTGTTAGACAAATTAACTCGTCATTCATGCTGTTTCAAAACTACTTACTGAAATGGTGAAAAGAAGCGGACCTGCAAAAATAAAGATTGATAATCCGTCTGCATTCAGCCAGCATCTACATAGAGAAAATTAATAAGTGCATTAATACTAGATGGTTCAAGACTAGTATTGTAGCCTGTCAATAAATAGCAGCACAAGTCTGCATGCACAGTCACAGGGATCATCAACTTCGTATGTCTGGTAAAAGACATCGTCCTGTGCACAGCTGTGCAACTAGTGCTATTTTGACCATGTGTACCATTTCATCATGGATAGAAAGTTATTAATTCTGTGTGAAACTGGGGAAATCTGCCACAGAGACGTTTGTTGAAGTTTACGGCGATGCTGCAATGAGTCATTTCGAGCTGTTTTGAGTAACATAGCGATTCAAGAGTGGAAGACTCATCACGGTAAGATGACGAGAGATCAGGAAGACCTTCAACGAGTTCAACCCTTGTAAAACCATCTGGTGAAAATACAGAGCTTGCAAACCTAAGCTATTTTTAAAACGTTTTCATACCCCCTGTACCCTATAATCCCAGAAGTATGTGAACATTTGATCACTATAATCAGTGTTTGCTTAACACTTCAGGGACAGTGTTGGCTCAAATGGTTAATGCTCTGGGATATTGATAAGAATGTTCAAGCCACAGCACTGCCAAGTTTGAACCACTGTTGAACCCTTAAGCAAGGCAATTAACCCTATCTGCTCCAGGGGTGCTGTACCTGGCTGATTCTGCCCTCTGACTGCAGATTCCTTAATGGGCTACGTGAAGAAATTATTTCACTGTACTGTAAGGTACATGTGACAAATAATTGCATCTTAATCTCCTTCCAAAACTGTGGGATTTAACATGGATTTCCTAATGACAGCTTGCACAGTATGCTTGAGTTGTTCCTTGAAATCTTCATGGAGCTGGCTTTGGGGATCGCACAAGTGCATCATCATGCTGGAAAAGGTTTGAAGCTTTATTTATAATAATGGTGAATCTTAATGCTATGGCATACATAGACATTCTAGACAACTGTGCACTTGACTTAATGGTCAGGTGTTGGTAAAATTTGGTCATATACATTTTTGGTCATATAGACCTGTGATTTGCAACTACACTACAGTTGGAGCTATAATTACACTCACTCTTCATCAACATAACCTTTAGGAAAGCATACACCAGACATGCCCAGTACTCCCAGAGGAATAAGATATCCAATCCCCGTTAACCATGTCCAGCTAAGCACCTCTCCTGGGTTTGATCTAGTCTCTAACAGGTTCTTCACAAAGATATAGAGTAGAACAGCTTCGATGAACATCCATGTGAAAACAGACATTAAGAAAAACCACTGGAGACCAGCCAGTGCTGCACGCAGTTGCTAGAGAGAGAGAGAGAGAGAGAGAGAGAGAGAGAGAGAATCTTAAGAGACAGATCTGCTATTAGTGTAAACATACTACACACGTGGACAAAATTGTTGGTACCCTTCGGTCAATGAAAGAAAAACTCACAATGGTCACAGAAATAACTTTAATCTGACAAAAGTAATAATAAATAAGACTTCTATGAATGTTAACCAATGAAAGTCAGACATTGCTTTTCAACCATGCTTCAACAGAATTATAAAAAAAAAAATGAACTCATCGAACAGGCCTGAACAAAAATGATGGTACCCCTAACTTAATAGTTTGCTGCACAACCTTTTGAGGCAATCACTGCAATCAAACGATTCCTGTAACTGTCAATGAGACTTCTGCACCTCTCTGCAGGTATTTTGGCCCACTCCTCATGAGCAAGCTGCTCCAGTTGTTTCCGGTTTGAAGGTGCCTTTTCCAGACAGCATGTTTCAGCTCCTTCCAAAGATGCTCAATAGGATTGAGGTCAGGGCTCATAGAAGGCCACTTTAGAATAGTCCAATGTTTTCCTCTTAGCCATTCTTGGGTGTTTTTAGCTGTGTGTTTTGGGTCATTGTCCTGTTGCAAGACCCATGACCTGCGACTGAGACCCAGCTTTCTGACACTGGCCAGCACATTTCTCTCTAGAATCCCTTGATAGTCTTGAGATTTCATTGTACCCTGGCCAGTTTCACAGTAGGGACAGTGTTCTTTTCTTGATATGCTTCATTTTTCCGTCTGTGAACATAGAGCTGATGTGCCTTGGCAAAAAGTTCCATTTTTGTCTCATCTGTCCATAGGACATTCTCCCAGAAGCTTTGTGGCTTGTCAACATGTAGTTTGGCATATTCCAGTCTGGCTTTTTTCTGATTTGTTTTCAACAATGGTGTCCTCCTTGGTCGTCTCCCATGTAGTCCACTTTGGCTCAAACAACGACGGATGGTGCGATCTGACACTGATGTTCCTTGAGCATGAAGTTCACCTTGGATCTCTTTAGAAGTCTTTCTGGGCTCTTTTGTTACCATTCGGATTATCCGTCTCTTTGATTTGTCATGAATTTTCCTCGTGCGGCCACGTCCAGGGAGGTTGGCTACAGTCCCATGGATCTTAAATTTCTGAATAATATGTGCAACTGTAGTCACAGGAACATCTAGCTGCTTGGAAATGGTCTTATAGCCTTTACCTTTAACATGCTGGTCTATAATTTTCTTTCGAATCTCCTGAGACAACTCTTTCCTTCGCTTCCTCTGGTCCATGTTGAGTGTGGTACATACCATGTCACCAAACAACACAGTGACGACCTGGAGCCCTATATATAGGCCCACTGACTGATTACAAGATTGTAGACACCTGTGATGCTAATTAGTGGACACACCTTGAATTAACATGTCCCTTTGGTCACATTATTTTCAGTATTTTCTAGTGGTACCATCATTTTTTGTCCAGGCCTGTTCCATGAGTTTATTTTTTAAATAATTCTGTTGAAGCATGGTTGAAAAGCAATGTCTGACTTTCATTGGTTAACATTCATAGAATCTTTTTAAATTATTACTTTTGTCAGATTAAAGTTATTTATGTGACCATTGTGAGGTTTGCTTTCATTGACCGAAGGGTACCAACAATTTTGTCCACGTGTGTATAGTTAGGGAACATTTGAAGCATGCTTGAACCAATAAAGTCAGAGCTTATACAATGGTCCTTCTCCATTTAGTGTTTCCTACGAATTCTCTGTGAAAAACCTTTACAACTGATTAGAAGCCATGTCTATACATGAACAAATTACATGAAAACTATATTTTTTCAGTTAAAACAGATTTTTTTTCAAAATGTGTATAATAATTTTCCTACTTTAGGAAAAAAAATCTGCCATCCACTGTATAAACTGTATAAGTACATGTTTAATTGTATAAATTAAATAGAAATGAGATAGATAGGAGTATAGGGGTGTAGTCAGGCTGCAAAGACTATGTTCACATTACCAGCTCAAAATCTGCTTTTGTACCATAATGCATGGATTAGATTTTTGCGATTGTCTGAACTCATAGATCAGGGTCCATATTCACTAAGTTTCTCAGAGTAGGAAAACTCCTAAGTGGCCAAAAGTGACAATTCCTGTCCTACTTTTAGGAACAATATAAATTTGGGATAAATTTATATAGGAAATCACTTTTATTTCCACCAAACTTTGGAGAGCTCCAGATGTGTGTAACTGGATAGGAATAATGAGGAATGGCATTCTGACTGAGCAGAGGAGAGACATTTTGGTAACATTAACACAGAGTTCATAAAATATATATTTGGAGAAAAAGAATACATTTTGTAACAGATCACATAGGGCATGCAACTGGTCCATTAATGAACATTTTATATGCAGGGGTAGATCAGTAGCTCAGTGGTTAAGGCATTGGGCTATGGTTCAGAAGATCTCAGGTTCAAACCTCACAAGCCCTTGAGCAAGGCCCTTAACACTTAATTGCTCAGATGTAATGAGATAAAAATGTAAGTCGCTCTGGATAAGGGCATCTGCCAAATGCCTAGATGTATTAGATGTATATGCAGTTTCTACAGGTTACCATTCCATTGGCTGGGAATTGAACTCAGGCATGGTAGACAAGAAACCTACCACTGAGACATCATAAATTAATTTTGCACACTGTCCTAGGAACAGTTCTCCTTGCTGAAAGTAAGAAAAGAAGGCTTCATGATTATAGGTCCTATCCTAAGATTTCTAGGAGTGATTCTTAGATATTTAGTTAATACAAGCCCTGATGACTGTGATGAGGTCTGCCCTACACATGGATACATCGGGCAAAATTTGAAACCGTTCTGGGCAGTCGCTTCACACAAGATTTGACATGGCCTCTCAAAACCTTCCAGGTAGTGAAAATAGGTTAGCAGAGGTTGCTGAGGAAATTCAGGAAGGCCTGCTTAGCACCACCACTTTTTACACCTACTGAGCAGTAATATTTAGATATTTAGGTACAGTAATCCAATATGTACTGTACATTTGATATATCAGAAATATATCTCAGAGATATATATTTAATAACTACTTAATTATAGTTAATTAATAACTAATATAACATTTGTTATTTTATATTAAAATGTACTTACTCCATGTAACAACAAAATGATTTAGCTGAACAATATTTCTCATGACAATGTTACAACTATACCTTGATTGTTCTTTGAAATCCCAATAAGGTCAATATCTATGGAAGCGCTGCTTGTTAAAAGTTGGGAAGTGTTGTTTAAAGCGGGATCTGGTTCAACCACCACAGTTACAATAACCTCTGAAAGGATATAAATGAGGGGTTAGTTACTACTTTGAGGATAGATGTATAAAAAAAAAAAAGTTAAGAAAAGTGGAAAAAATGACTACCAACTTTAAATTTAATTCATAATCAATTGCAGTTACAAAGAATACAAATAAATTACAATAAATACGCCTTTATGGTATAAATTCACTTTCTTTTCAAATTAAACACATTTCTGAAGTTACAGTTTTAGAAAGTGAACTCTAGGATGTGTTCACAATAAACCACACCATGTGATCATTATTTTTGTGAATGAATGCATAAAAGCAATTATTTGCAGAAGACTTCAAGCTCAGTACAGTGATGAGACAGTAAAGCATTTAAACATTTTAAAGAAGGCCGTATGTCTATGAATGATCATCCTTCAGTGATTCCCATGAACATTCAGCAAGTGGAACGCCTGATCCTTGAAAATCAAAAAATAACTTGTTTCCAACTTGTGGCAGAGACATATGTCTGTGTGATCTTTTTATGCAATTATTCACCAACACCACTTGGAACTTGGTTGGGAGTTATTGACACATTCCCTGTACAGTCCTGATCTCACTCCAAGGCAATTCCACATGTTTAGGCCATTAAAGAAGTTCCTGAGAGGCCAGGGTTTCAGACGTAAAGCAAGCAGTCCAATCATAGCTCTGGCCTACTTAGAAAACGTTCTACGTTGATGATTTTCAAGCACTAAAACACTAAGATAAGTGCACTAGTGTAGCAGGCTATTATATTTACTCTCTGTTATTCTGCATGATCAAAAGTTCCAGTTTGACTTGAACACCTCTCATATAATAAAGTTGCATACCTAAATTTGGCAGAGATAACCTTATGTTGTTGGTATTTGTTTTATTCACCAGTGTGGACACCAGATTCTCAGTTAAATTCAACACAGCAAGTCCATAGTATGTGAGATTAATTGGGTCAGTAGTATTGCTCGTCATATAAGCCATAAGATTCCTTGTCATGTTCAGATAATGTTCCACAACCTGTACAACAGTCAGAGAGATACAAAGTGACTACATTTTTCAAAGAAATAACCATCCTGTTAATAATCATGTTATTAACAAGGAAACAACAGAACCTCATATGTCTCACCTTCTGTGGAAATTCTGGAGCTGTGTTGTACAGATCTTTATTCAGTAAATTCTCTGTGCAAAGGACTGTCAAGTTATTCTATGTAAAAAGAATTTGTTCAAAAATAATTCATAAATAATTCTGAATGATATAATACATGAAAAATTGATCATTGCTTTACAGTGATGCCCACAGTGTATAGTGTCAAAGCTAAGTAAACAGACCATAGTGCATTCTGTGTCCAGGCAAGTGGACTGCCTCATGTACTTGTCTGTTTGAGCAAGTGAAAAATGAGCTGTGGAATATAAATATTAGCATCTCTATGCCACTAATTGGTAACTCATATTGGTAAAAATGCCTCATAGCATGGATATACTTACTATAGGTGAAATAATTTGCATATTTTTTCAATCTGTAACTTTTAATCGACATTGATGATTCCAGACAAGAGCCACCTTTTAACAGAGTACAGGCTTGGAATTTCTTTTAGTGGCTGTCAGAAATTATGTTGATCATTCATAAGTGGAAATGAATGATCAAACCATTCTTTCTCAAATTCTCAAGTATTTGGGGTACATTTTTTCCTGGACAACTTCATAAAAAAACTTAATAAATTCTGTGTCACATTTTTTTTTACTGTATTTCCATGTCCAGAAACAGATACACGGTTGCCGCCATAAACAGTGTCCCAAGCATCAGATAGATGCCCTTTTTTGGGTACTGAAACCTATAGTTAAAATCTCAATTTAATTACTTGCTTGAATTGCTTACTGTTAGTGCTACACATACTAGTGTCTTACCATGCATAGGCCAGTCTCCATGATGAGAGCAAATGTACCAAGCTGATTGCATGAGCACACTGTATGACTAATGTTAGTCTCTATGATGTCACAGCCATCCTCAACCCATCTTGTGTTTTCCCAGGACACACAAAAGAGAGTGGATTTAGGAGCTAACACCTAGAAAATGCAGAACGGAAATACTTAAAAGCAAATATTAATTGTCCTGGGGAAAAAAAGAACACAAAATGGTAAATAACTCACATTTATGTGCTCGAAGGTTAAATTGACTGGTTTGGTAAGTTGCTTGTTGTCTTGAGATTGTAAAGAGACTGATACCACAGTGGACATCATGGTTTTATTTGTGTTGATTATTGTTGTGAAGAAGGTAGGTTTAAAAATGTCTGACATATTAGTGTAGCTCATAAATGCCACAGAAACCCAGTCTAAAATAAAGTTTATATGAAAATACAATAAAATTTTAAGAGTAAACATGTTAAGTCATTAAGCTCTAATAATTTTCCATAAAAATATTCCAACCTTAATCATCTGATGGAAGTATCTAATTACTAAATACATCCAGCAAAGTAAAACATTTGTTTTGGTTGTTGTTATTTACAATTAATAATGCATGCTATTATTGATATTCCACTGTTTGGCCTATGAAAATATAAAAATAAGCTTATGCACTGGTACAACATATGTTTCTGTCCAGAGTCACATCAATTTCTCTCCAAGATATTTCATTGATGATGGGAGAGTCAGACCACTGCACATTCTAAAGATTCTCAATGGGGTTAATGTCTGGACTTTGGTGGCCAATCCATATGTGAAAATAATGGTTCATGCTCCCTGACCCACTCGTTTACAATTTGAGCCTGAAGAATCCTTGCATTGGCATCTTGGAATTTAACAAACATGAGCAACTCCTTCATCCCTACTGCCTACTGTCAATTCCTGTAAATGCAGTTTTATAATCTAGACTTGCTTCTGTTTGTCGTGTGTGTGTGTGTGTGTGTGTGTGTGTGTGTGTGTGTGTGTGTGTGTGTTTATTTATAAAAGTTTTGGCTACTCTACCCACGTCTGTCCTCACTGCATTACTTAGGATTAAACAATTGTTGCAACTGAACCATATTAATCACATCCAGTGGAAGGCTCTTAATTATTTGCTTAGTTAAATCTGGGTGGGGACTTTTTTTTTTTTCAGGATACTTAAGTAATATAAAACATATAGCTGGTAGGCCATATACAACATTAAATTGCTAGAAGAAAAAAAAAGCCTAGTCATTCAATATTCAAACTAATGAAAGGTCATCCAATGTAAGAAAGTTTAGGAAATATGCCTGCAAGTTGTTTTATGAACCGAACTTAATCCCATAAGTCCTGTGTGTTCATTTTCAAGATAGTAGCTCTCATACTGCTTTAAATGATTAATGAATTATAATAATAACAATAATAATAATAAGCAGAAGAAGAAAAAGATGAAGAAGTCTGGGTCTCATCCAAGTTGTAGATTCTGAATGTAACTGGGCTAAAATAAAATATATTTTATTTAATACTTGCATGAGCATCAAAAGGTTTTCCTGTTTGACCAAAAAGAAATGGGTTTAGTGTCTGCAATATATTAAGTGTAGACAATAATTAATCTAATACAGATTCTCCAAACTGATGGGACCAAAGGTGATTTTTTTATAGCATTTCTGCATTCTCTGAGAAGTTGTGGGGTAAAATTAATCTCCTGATTTTACATTAAATAGCTCAGGTGGTCAGAAATCATATGTGTCCCCCGTAAATATTGCATTTCTAATGAGAATAATAATAGTAATAATAATAGTATGACTCACTCATTCTCTGTAATCCCTATTCTGTACATCATGGGAGGCCTGGAACCTATCCCAAGAAATTTGCGGCATAAGGCAGGGTACATTCTGGACAAAGTGCCAATCTATCGTAGAGCACATGTGTACTCACTGTCTCACTCACTCACTCACTCACTCACTCTAACATTACAGCCAATTAATACAAGACAGGCTACAGTCGTGGCCAAAGGTTTTGAGAATGACACAAATATTAGTTTTCACTAAGTTTGCTGCTAAACTGCTTTTAGATCTTTGTTTCAGTTGTTTCTGTGATGTACTGAAATATAATTACAAGCACTTCATACGTTTCAAAGGCTTTTATCGACAATTACATGGCATTTATGCAAAGAGTCAGTATTTGCAGTGTTGGCGCTTCTTTTTCAGGACCTCTGCAATTCGACTGGGCTGCTCTCAATCAACTTCTGGGCCAAATCCTGACTGATAGCAACCCATTCTTTCATAATCACTTCGTCAAGTTTGTCAGAATTAGTGGGGTTTTGTTTATCCACCCGCCTCTTGAGGATTGACCACAAGTTCCCAATGGGATTAAGATCTGGGGAGTTTCCAGGCCATGGACCCAAAATTTCAACGTTTTGGTCCCCGAGCCACTTAGTTATCACTTTTGCCTTATGGCACGGTGCTCAAGGAAGCACCGTGGAAAATGCATTGTTCTTCACCCAACTGGTGTTGGATTGTTGGAAGAAGTTGCTGTTGCAGGGTGTTTTGGTACCATTCTTTATTCATGGCTGTGTTTTTGGGCAAAATTGTGAGTGAGCCCACTCCCTTGGATGAGAAGCAACCCCACACATGAATGGTCTCAGGATGCTTTACTGTTGGCATGACACAGGACTGATGGTCTTTTCTTCTCTGGACAAGCCTTTTTCCAGATGTCCCAAACAATATGACTTTGCCCCAGTCCTCATACTTTTTGCAGAAGATCAGTCTGATGTTTTTTGGGAGAGAAGTGGCTTCATTGCTGCCCTTCTTGACACCAGGCCATCTTCCAAAAGTCTTCGCCTCACTGTGGGTGCAGATGCGCTCACACCTGCCTGCTGCCATTCCTGAGCAAGTTCTGCACTGGTGGCACTCTGATCCCGCAGCTGAATCCTCTTTAGGAGACGATCCTGGCACTTGCTGGACTTTCTTGGACACCCTGAAGCCTTCTTAACAAGAATTGAAACTCCTTCCTTGAAGTTCTTGATGAGCCTATAAATTGTTGATTTAGGTGCTCCCCGTGCTTGGTGGGTTTCCTCCGGGTACTCCGGTTTCCTCCCACAGTCCAAACACATGTAGGTTAGGCTAATTGGAGTTCCCAAATTACCCGTAGTGTGTGAATGAGTGAGTGTATGTGTGTGTGTGTGTGTGTGTGTGTGCCCTGCGATGAATTGGCACCCTGTCCAGGGTGTACCCTGCCATGTGCCCTAAGTCTCCTGGGATAGGCTCCAGGCCCCCCGTGACCCTGAATACAGGATTAAGCGGTATAAATGATGAGTGAGTGAGTGAGTGAGAGGTGCAATCTTAGTAGCCACAATATCTTTGCCTGTGAAGCCATTTTTATGCAACGCAATGATGCCTGCACGCGTTTCTTTGCAGGTCACTATGGTTAACAATGAAAGAACAATGATTTCAATCACCCTCCTTTTAACAAGTCAAGTCTGCCATTCTAACCCAATCAGCCTGACATAATGATCTCCAGCCTTGTGCTCATCAACATTCTCACCTGAGTTAAAAAGACGATTACTGAAATGATCTCAGCAGCTCCTTTAATGACAGCAATGAAATGCAGTGGAAAGTTTTTTTGGGGATTAAGTAAATTTTCATGGCAAAGAAAGACTATGCAATTCATCTGATTGCTCTTCATAACATTCTGGAGTATATGCAAATTGCTATTATAAAAACTTAAGCAGCAACTTTTCCAATTTCCAATATTTATGTCATTCTCAAAACTTTTGGCCACGACTGTACTCTGCATGTCTTTGGGAGGAAACCAGAGTACCTGTAGGAAACCCACTAAGCACATATAGATTTCATACATAGACATGAGCAGGACTGAAGCCCTTGACCCTAGAAGTGCGAGGCCACAGTGTTGTCCTCTATGCTGCCATGCCTCAATAATAATAATAATAATAATAATAATAATAATTAATAAAACATAAAAACCTTGCTTACAACCAATAAATATACAGTGGGACCTCGGATTGTGAGTAACATGGTTTGCGAGCATTCCGCAAGACGAGCAAAGATTTTTAATAAATTTTGAAAGTCTTGGTTTACAAGTGCAGAGTATTGTCACAGTCTGGCTGTTACTACAGGACAGACCGGCTGATGTAGTTGCAGTGGGCATATAGGGCAGGCATACACGCAGAGGGGTTCATGAACAGAAAGTCTTTTTATTTTACAAACTCAAAAACAGACAAACAAACAAAGAAACTAAAACAACAAACTCAAACTAAAACTAGGGCTCAGGGCAAACACATCCTCTTAGCAGCAGACACCGGAATTAAGAGCTGAACCAGGGGCTAAGAGCTGACACAGGGAGACATGGAGCTGGAACTAACTAAAAAAACATAGGGGTTGGAGACGGGAACTAGAGACAGGAACTAGAGACGAGACAGGACTGGCGACCGGACGAGACAGGACTGGCGACCGGACGAGACAGGACTGGCGACCGGACGACACAGGACTGGCGACCGGACGACACAGGACTGGAGACAGGGTTAGTGGTTAGTTGGATTAGTAGCTACACTGAATACTGATATAAGGAATGATGACCTAACCGGGTTAGTATCTAAGGGAGTTAGTGGCTAACCGGGTTAGTACTGACCTACTAGGGGACTGGAACACAAGATGCAAGGCACACATGAGGCTATTCCAAACTAGCGGCTAACCTACTAGCGACCAGAACCACTAGCAGTCAATCAAACTAGAGGCTAGCTTACTGGAGGCTAACCCTACTAGCAGCCAAGGCCTATTAGCGGCTAACCCTGCTAGCGGCTATGAACTCATGTGGCTACACACATCTAAACAGACAAGGGAAGCTAAACACAATGAATTAAATAAGAAGGCCCACACTAGGGACACACTAAACACTGAACAAGACAGTTCCATGAATCCATCAGCACAACGAATATAAAGAAAACTAACAATAGAACCCTCTTGAAAACATAGGTTAAAAAATATAACTAAAATATAAAACTCAAACAGAACAAAACCAAAAAGGAATGCCGACTTAACTGTGATGTTTACATTTAAACATACAAACATAAATATACAAACATACAAAAATATGCTTGACCCAGTTTCCCAGAACAAACTGCTATTTATAAGATGTTTAATGAGCCACCTCGGTTCAGGTGAGCACTCTCATCACCTGACCGAGGTGCCTTCTGGGAAACTGAGTCGACCAACAAGAACTACAAGACAAACAAACAAACAGTGCCGTCTAGTGGTGGTTCCTAACAAATATCATGTATCACGCATGCGCTTCTTGATTTGACGCCGAGCATCACATCATCACAACTGAGCCAATTATTTTTCTCTCTTTTGTCCTGCGGAATTGTGGGTAATCGTCTCCCCTGCTCGGTCTTAGTGTGCGTCTCTCACTGGTATAATCAACATCCGTGCACGTGTGTATTCTTTACTATAACACTGTGACCACTTGTGGGTGCATAAAACATCTTTAATTTTGTGTTTGTAAGCATGTGTGTACAGCGCGCGTGTACTGTTTATTATAACACACGTGTGTGCGTGTGTGTAAAGCAAAAGAAAGTCTCATTATAGAGGTTAAAGATCCATTTGCTCTTGTCATTTGGCACCGTTCACTTATCTGTTGGAATTTTTTTTTTTTTTTTATGTATAGTGCAGGTTATTTTTTTTTATTTTTATGTTGTTGTTTTTTTTTTGACTGTGGAACGAATAATTTGAGTTTCCATGATTTCTTATGGGAAATTTTACGAGTGTTTCCGAATACGAGCCTGCTCCCGGAATTAATTATGCTCGTAATCCAAGGTTCCACTGTAAAACATATTCAAATGCCCACTCACCTGTAAATCCCACTTCCATTTATACAGTAGCACTTTTAAATACTCAAGACATTAGTAAAGGTGATGTACTTTTTATTTTACATTTTTAAATCATGATTTATTGTTTTCATTAAAGAAAGAAATGTTTATATTTTGCTGAGTATTGCACTATATTAAGCAAAGTAGATACTTGTTATTATTTTGCTTTGAAGCTCTCTTTACTTGAAGAGATTTCCATTTTCATCAAGAATAGATTTTCATTTGTTTAGATTTTCTTTTCACAAATGTGCAAATATTCTTAAATACAACATGGAATGATCTTGAATTGAACAGAACCTTAAAAACATCATGAAAATAATATTGTATTTAGAATTCATAGAACAAACCCTTTAAAGATATAAAACTACTGCACCTGACTTATGGCCCGAAATCCCACTGAGATCGATATCCAGAGATGCGAGGCTTGTGGGGATTGTGAGTTTGTTGCTCATGTTGACATTAGATCCAACCACAGACACTTGAACCTCTAAAAAAGTATAAATTGACAGTCAGCTGTGTTCTACCGTTACCCCTTATACTTTAGGGTTCACAGTTTATTATTGTGTTAAATGTTACACAGCAAAATAATTAAAACGGAACCTAAGAACTAAATCAGGAAGAGGCTGTGTCAAAACAACATTTTAATGTAAGAACTAGTGAGAATAATTAATAATCACTAACAAACAGGTTCTGTACCTAAATTTTGAAGAGTAAAATTGATATCGTTTTTCTCTGTCAGGGTAGACACCAGTTCTCCAGTAACATCCAAAACATTATCTCCAAAAGACATGAGATCATTTCCATCCGAAACCACATTTTTCACCTCACTCATGAGGTTAAGTGTTATGTTCAAATAACGTCTCACAAGCTGTTCAAAGGCACAAGAGATTACATGAGCACATACCAAAACGCACTGAGCAGCATGTTATTAATAAGAACCAAGTCAAATATCTCACCATCTCTGGTAAATCTGGACCTATATTGTGTGCAATTAGATCCAGGAAGTTCTTTGCACACAGAGCCGTTATATTATTCTAGATGAATATTTACAAGTCATTTTTGGAAACTCTACAAGTACATTAATATTCTATGTTTGGAAGCAAAATACATCCAAAGTAAAATATTTGGCTGAGGCTTTTCCCCCAACACACTATGACAGGCAGCTACTGTTACTGTGAAGTAAATAAGGTTGAGGTGGACGGTGAGCTTACAGTGTGAATTCTGTAAATTTTTAGCTACAACAAAAATACTTTCCTGTGTTTGTTTTTAACAATTATTTCAGCAGCCAATGTAAATTTGGGGGGAAAATTTCCTACAATGCTAAATAGTAGTATTTCTAAATGTAGGGTTAGACAATGAAACAGCACCAAAAACGCATCAGGCTACAAAACCTTTTGGATTGCCTTCACATCATAGTTTATCATGAGTCCAAATGCATATGCATGAATATGCATATGGCAGGGTAATACACAGTGCAGCCAGTTTTATACATAGATATACAGGGGTTGGACAATGAAACTGAAACGCCTTGTTTTAGACCACAGTAATTCATTAGTATGAATTGCTAAATGTGTTCTTAGTTTGTCCCTCCTGCTGGCCAATACAGCATCAATACATCAGGTCACTACGTGATGCTGGTGGAGGAAAACGTTTCTTGACTCGCTCCTCCAAAACACCACAAAGTGGCTCAATAATATTTAGATCTGGTGACTGTGCAGGCCATGGGGGATGTTCTACTTCACTTTTATGTTCATCAAACCATCCGTTCACCAGTCTTGCTGTATGTATTGGTGCATTATCATCCTGATACATGACACCACATTCAGTATACAATGTTGGAACCATTGGGATACATGGTCCTCTTGAAGGGTTCGGTAGTCCTTGGCTGTGCCCATCTAGCACAAGTATTGGGCCTAGGAATTGCCACGATATTGCAGCCAAAACCATCACTGATCCACCCCCATGCTTCACTCTGGGCATGCAACAGTCTGAGTGATACACTTCTTCGGGGCTTCTCCACACCGTAACTCTCAGATGTGGGAAAGACAGTGAAGGTGGACTGAAATTTTTTGATGTCTAGCATCCATGTAAACAGCACAAGCATTGCTCTTATTATTTAAGAGCAATGCTTCTTCCAATTTTAAATAAACAGAATTAAAAATAAACATTAATTGAAAAAAAATATGTAACTGATTACCTCAAATATTTGGCATTTTGTCAACTTAATCGGGTTTACAGTGTAGGGTTTTGGGTCATCTTAAATGTTGTGTTCTTCAAATTTGTAGTAGATAATACCGAAAACTAAATGACTATAAAATTAAAACATTGTCAGGACGTGCTACTGCGTAAGCAGATGTCATTGTCATTCAGCCCCGCTCGTCTTTTTGCGGTAGTGTGGGAATGAAATGCAGTACGATGTTATGATCATAATTTTCTTTAATAAATATTGACCCCCGTTGCGCTGTACCACCGCTGGCAAAACCTTATAAAATATAATCACAGTACTAAAATTACATTTTACAAAATTACAAAATATTACAAAAGTTATTATTATTATTTTTTTAATTAATGATAGTTCTGTTTATTTAAAATTGGAAACACAAATTTTTGAGTTTGTTGAACAAATAAAAAATATATATATTGCAACCCTGCACGGGAATCAAACCAGGGGTCTTCCGCATGGAAGGCGAGACACTTATCCACTACACCACAAGAGCTCTATAGAGTTTACGCTGGTGGATGTTTTACTTATGTTATTGTTACTTATGTACTGAAACAATTATTTAGGCAAACAGTACTCAAACAATTACTCAAACACTTTTTTATGACTTAATTATTTAAAAAAAAACGAGATGACGGAAAATGTCACTTTGCGGTCATTTCACGAATTGCCTTCTAATGCAACTGATTTATTTTGGCTGCTGTCGTTTTGTCGCGGCGGTGAGTGCAACGGTAATAGACATTCTCCCCTTCACACATCTGTACATACATACATACATACATGCATGCATACATGCATACATGCATACATACATATACAAGTTTATAATTATTAATGCAAGCTTTTGCTTTCTTTCTGCAGTGTTTTATTTATTTATTTTTTAAAACTAAAGTTATATATATATATATATATACTGTATATATAAGATGATGAGTTGCACTGCAGGAAAAATTGCAGACTCAAATACATCTTAAGGTTTATTTCATAACAGTGTACTTAATAGTAAACTTTCTCTAAAATGCTTACTGAGTAAATAACTAGTAGTTCTTAGTAGGTCTTAGTAGGTAGGAATACGGTTTAATGACAAACCATTCATTTGTTCCTGCATAGTTACCTATTAACACAGCACTCTAAAGGTCAACTTTTTTTATTTCCCTTACCTGGGCTGATAGCCTTAGTGATGCGTCCTGCTGATCTCTTACCTTGCATGGAATAGTCAGCATGAATAAAGCCAGGGTTTCCAGCTGATCACAAGAGCACACAGTGTGTGTGCTGTTGGTCTGTGTGACACGACAGCCACCTACATCCCACAGAAGCCATTTTCTCTGTGCACAGGAGAGAATGCCTTCAGGGTCTAAGCCCTTGGTCTCCTAGCCATTGACAAAAATAAGGAAAAAGTAAATATTACAAATGATAAATCCTTAAAAATAAAATAAACAAATTTGTCTAAAAGCTTACATTGATATGTTTGAGGGTGAAGTTGACTGGAATTTGGAAGTCAAAGTAATCAGTTGCTATTGTTGACACTACTGTAGACATAATGGTTTTATTGCAGTCCATAAATGAGTCAGAAAAGGTCTGTTTTAGGACATTGTTTAAGGAGGTGTAGCTCAGGAAGGCCACATAAATTGGTCCTAAAATTGAAAGATAAGTTTACATGACACTTTTGACACCCCTCTGAGATATTTCGGGACTGTTGACTTCTTATTTACAGACTACTAGCATTACTGCCAATCGTTAGAACATTTATAAATTGTTAAAAGCTTAAAGTTAAAAATAAGCTGATCATCTTTAATGTAATCAGTGATATTTTTATTTCACATTACTGCTTTTATTAGTACCATGGTTTGAGAAAATACTAAAGTTAGTTAGTATACGTTAGATAGTATAGTTAGTTAAATGTTAAAAGTTATCATTGAAAGAGCGAGTTCTGACCAATATACAGAAAAAACATTTATTTTATTTATATAGGTAATAGACATGTTTAGGATGAGGACATGATTGTGACATGATGTAATGATTTTGATTCATTAATTTGTTTTATATGTACAAGTATACATAAATATTGGTAAAGCCTGGGAAGCTAACAATGCAGCCTCTTTATTCAATATTAACTCCGAAGCCTTGCCCAAAATCACATTTTTCGAAACTTGAACACTTTGTTAACCTAACAGGTTAAGCTAACAACACTGCATGATTAACAAGAAACTATTTATTACTATACCATATTCATTCACTGATATCCCATTAAAATTGATATCCATTGAAGCATAGGTTGTGATGACTGTGGATATTTCGTCCAAGTTTAAATCCAGTCCAACCACAAAATCTTGAATTTCTGAAAATATATTACTTTTTAGCTCAAGGTTCTAAATTCACTTCCTTATGAAATATGTTCAAAGGTATGTAAAGTAACACGCACAGGATGTACAATATAGGCATTTTATTGTATAATTAATGAACAAATTCCATACCTAACGTTTGGAAAATTATTCTCGTGGTATTGTAGATATTTGTTTCCATCAAAAGTTTATACAGCAGTATCTCATGTATATACAGTAATATATCTCCATAGTCATTTATCCCAGACAGGTTTTCATCATATGATGTAATGTTCAGTGTAATATTCAAATAATCCCTTACAGTCTACAGAGCAAAAAGTCAAATGAGCTAATAAATTTGATCAATAAATAAATCAGTTAATGAATAAAAGAATCACATGTCTTACCTCCAGTGATAATTTTTCTACAGAATATATGTAGTCCAACATACGGAACAGGTAATTTTCTATACAGTCTTCTGTCCAGTTATTCTAGAGAAAATAGTAAACATCAACAGACTAGTTCAAAAATATTTTTTTTATATTAATATCAATGCAACTGTCATCTCTGGATGGTAATCTGGCTAGATGTAGTTGCCGTGGGCTGAAGGGCAGACATAAAAGCAGAAGGTCTGAACAGAGAGTCTTTTTCTTTATTTACAAAGCATATACAAAACAGGCAAGAGGACTAAAACTAAACACAACACTAGGACTAAGCCTACTAGCTGTTATGCACACTAGCTGCTAGGCTGGATGGGAGCCAAACTGACTAGTATGGCTGTAGGTCTAAGGGATGAACAGACTGGGTACACAGCAGACTAGGTAGAAAACAAACTAAGAACTAAGCAGATTAGTGGCTAAACAGACTAAGATCTAAGCAGATGTGGGGACTAGACAGACTAGGAGACTAAACAGACTAAGAGCTAGGCAGGTTGGTATCAACATATTAGTAGCAAAACAGACTAAGAACTAAACATTCTACAGTGGTACTTACATAAGGGAAACCAAACAGACTAAGAAACAAACTAAGAACACATTTAGCAAGGACAGTTCCATCCAACATATGCCAACTAAACTAAAACAGAACATAATCAAACCAAACAAAAGCCACTTTACATAACAAATGCTCGACCCAGTTTCCCAGAACAAACAGCTATTTATAGAATGTCTAATGAGCTACCTCGGTTCAGGTGAGCACAAAAACTATAAAACTAAAATATAGGGCCCACCGTGTCTTCTAGTGGTGAACCCTCGCAGCAATAACTCAAAATATAACTCAAATAACTCAAATAACACAAAAGCAAGATCCAGAAAAAAAGAAAAAAGAGAGAGAGAGCAGAGCCATGGTAAACTGCCACAAAGTTTGTTTTGTGAAAGCAATAAAACACAAGTTATTACACTCTGAATGTTAGTTGAACACAGGGAATTTTAGTGGATGCAAAATACAAAGAAGGTATACAGACCAAGTCATAACCTTTGAGGCAATCAATGTTTTAGGGTAAAACACTTATTTTAAACTTTGGTGGGTAGCTTGTTGGAGATGAACGCACTTTATGTGATATACATGTAAAGATGGTTTACCATGCATGGGGCAGTCTCACTGATGACAGCGAATGTAGTCCCATAATAGCAACAGCACACAGTTTCAGTTTTGGTGGTCCATGAGACAAAACAACTAGACCATTCTTTTGTGTCCCAGTTCATACAAGACAGAATAGCATTGGATTCTAACTCCTAGACAGTAAAGAGAGAGGGAGAGAGAGAGAATAATAATATTACTATTATTACTAATATTATTACTATTATTAATTATTATTAATAATTAGCAATTAATTAGCATAATAATAATAATAATAATAATAATAATTATTATTATTACCTCTACTTTAAATAAGAGAAAAAAACTGAAAACATACTTTGATATGTTTTAGTGTGAAGTCAATCACTTCAATGATCCATGTGTTGGTGGTTTGGGGAAGTGAGAATGAAACCACAGCTGACATTAGCATTTTTTCTGAGATGATACTTGTGTCAAAGAAACTAGGTTCAAAAAGTTCTGTCATGTTAGAATAACTCATGAAGACTACAGAAGCTGATCCTGGTGAAAAAAAAAAAAGTGCTGTGAAAAAGTATTTCCTATTGTTTTCTATATATTTTGTTGCCTATTTGGCACTTAAATGGTTAATATTTCACAAAATATCCGTCCATCCATCTAGGAACCTTGGTATTCCAACTAGGGACTATGGAAGCCAATGGTGACTTACACTGTAAAAAATGTCTGTAAATCTAAACTGAGTTTTGAAGCCTTGCAGGAGATGCGGGGAAACTGAGCATGAGTGGCAGGCGAGCGGGGCAATGGAACGCGCCCCAAGGACTTCAAAGTTGTGAATGGTATGCCACCCTTTGATCACTGCGGCAAGGACAGGCGCGAGCAGGTGCCACTTTTCCCACCGCCACCTTTCACCTCAGGGGGCTGTCCACCAGACCTGCACGTACACTCCTTTCCTTCCCTTTTTCCCTTCCTTCCTCCTTTAACTCTTTCCTTCCCTAAATAAAATGACCCCTTTTCTGTAAGACCTCACCTCATGTCCGTGTTTGTTGCTGCCTCCCTGGTACCAAATCCGTTAACAAATACATTAGCATATTTAACACCCCTGTGCGGTGTGCATTTAAAAACCACAATGCAGGACAGCGGACATAAACAATTTTAACTTGTGTGTGATAAAATCATATGTTTCTGTATAAAGTTATAATAAAAGCCCTTCTATAAAAATTATATGCTTAGATTGTAAGCCTAAAACGCTTTAAAAATGTCCACTCTGACATTTGTATATTTGATTTTGAGAATTTAAATATTGTTTTGCTGCACTGTAAACCCTAATGCCTAAAGTAATTAAACATATTGAGTACTGTCACAATTACAATTAGTTCAAATTAATAGACATTGATGAGCATTTAGAACTTTTTGGTATTTGAGTTTGTAGAAATTAAATTTTTCAAGATAGCTGAACTATTTTGATATTTTAAGCCACAGTAACTGTCTCCTTAAAGTTCAACCAACTTAAAATCTTTTAGCCGAGCGATTTTGTGTCTGACATCATCAGTGCACATGTAAACTGTCCACATTGAATTGTTTTGATCAAGATTGGATTGATCTGTCTTCACATGATGCTGTAAGTAAAGCCTTTAAAAATCTGGGCACCCTAACGCACCAGAGCACTGGTGGGTCAGTGGTTGGTGTTTCGTCTGCCATGCGAAAGGGCTGGTTTCGATTCCCAGCCACTGGATGAGGTGCCTGTCCCAAGCCCAGATAAAAATGGGAGGGTTGTGTTTAGAACGGCATCTGGCATAAAAACTTGTGACAAATTATTTACAATTTATTTAATTCGCAACAACTAAAAAAAAATTATGGTATGAGTTAGGCTACTCAGTAAATCAAGTAAATAACGAATACTATGAATGAGTACAACAAACTTAAAAACTGATAGTTCTGTTTACTTAAAATTGGAAACATTATTACTTTTAAATTTTATGTAACTGAATACCTTACATTTTTTGAGGTTTGGCAACTTATTCATGTTTACAGTGTGTCCTTATTAAAAAAATACGTGGGACCAATCTGATGTCCAAGTCTTGAATAGATTTTGATGGGTTTTGATGATTTGATTTAGGTTGGTATTCATCAATTAGTATAGAAGTCTTCGTAATAGATTCTTAACAGTAAAATCCGAATGCTCAGCAATGTAACTTCTTTCTCTTCTAGCTCCCAGCAAGTGTAATAAAATTATGCTTTCACGGAATTGCTGAATGAATTCACTGTATAATACTAAATAGTCAAACAACAACAATTGTGTAGCACAGTAGTGTAGTGGTTAGCACTGTTGACGTGCATTCCCAGGGTATGTGTTTGATTCCCGGCCAGGCTCGATTCCCATCTCTGTGTGCATGGAGTTTGCATGTTCTCCTCGTGCTTGGTGGGTTTCCATCAGGAACTCTGGTTTCTGCCCAAAGACCTCCAGATTAGGTTAATTGGCATTCCCAGATTGTGTAAAGTTTTAGCGTAAAATTTACAATTTATTTTTTTACAATAATCCCATTTTATGATTGTGGTGGGACCTCCGGTCAGCATTCACACATACATTCACATTGTACAGGCAAATTAACCTAATCTGCATGTGTTGGGACTGTAGGAGGAAACCAGAGTACCAGGAGGAAACCCACCAAGCACAGGGAGAACATGCAAACTCCATGCACAGAGACCCAGAGGCTGTAATTGAACCTGGACCCTGGAGGTGCAAGGCACTAAGCCACTGTGCTTAATGCTAATCAGAGTAAATACAAAATATATATACTGAAAGCTACTGAAAGGTCTAAAGCCTTAGATATCTATTCTTGATTTGAGCTTTTGGTTTTTCCTGCCTTTATTGTTAAAAATGTATTTTCTCCACTTTGCTCTGACTTTTGCCCACACTGTAAACCATAATGCTCAAAGTAATTAAACATATTGAATACTGTTAACTTAAATAATTAAAATTAGTAAAAAAAATAAATAGACCTTAATAAGTATTTAGAACCTTTTGGTATTTATGAGTTTATAGAAATTACACTTTTTAAGTTACCTGAACAAATTTGATATTTTACAGTATGTCATGAAAGTGAGTACACCCCTCACATCTCTGCAAATATTTAGTTATATCTTTTAATAGGACAACACTGCATAAATGACTCTTTGACACAATGAAAAGTAGTCAGTGTAAAGTTTGTATAGCAGTGCAAATGTATTGTCCCCTCAAAATAACTGAAAATACAGCCAATAATAGCTGAACCCCTGGCAACAAAAGTGAGTACACCCCTTAGTGAAAATGTACAATTGAGCACAATTAGTCATTTTCCTTCCCCTTTGTCATGTGACTCATTAGTGTTACACTGTCTCAGGTGTCACCAGATAGCAGGTGAGTTAAATTTGGTATAAAAGCTCTTCCACTCTCTCAACCTGGCCACTGAAAGTTTAACATGGCACCTCATGGCAAACAACTCTCAGAAGACCTGAAAAAAACGAATTGTTGATTTACATAAAGATGGCAGAGGCTATAAGAAGATAGCCAAGACTCTGCAACTGTGCTGCAGCACGGTGGCCAAGACCGTCCAGCGCTTTAAGAGGACAGATTCTTCTCAGAACAGGCCTCGCCATGGTCGGCCAAAGAAGCTGAGTGCACGTTCTCAGCGTCAGATCCAAAGATTGGCTTTGGAAAACAGACGGATGAGTGCAATCAGCATTGCTGCAGAGATTGAAGGGATGGTAGGTCAGCCTGTCAGTGTTCAGACCGTACACCGCACACTGCATCAAATTGCTCTGTATGGTTGTCGTCCTAGAAGGAAGCCTCTTCTAAAGATGATGCACAAAAAAACAATTTGCTACACACATGCATGTCCTGTGGTCTGATGAGACCAAGATAAACTTATTTGTTTCAGATGGTATCAAGTGTGTGTGTGGAGGCAACCTGGTGAGGAGTACAAAGTGTGTCTTGCCTACCGTCAAACATGGTGGTGGGAGTCTCCGTGACGTTGTGATGGAGGAGTGGAAGAGGATTCCAGTGGCAACCTGTGAAGCTCTGGTGAACTCCATGGCCAAGAGAATTCAAGCCGTGCTAGAAAATGATGGTGGCCACACAAAACATTGACCTTTCAGTTTCACTTATGGGTGTACTTACTTTTGTTGCCTGGGGTTCAGCTATTATTGGCTGTATTTTTAGTTATTTTGAGGGGACAATAAATGTACACTACTATACAAACTTTACACTGACTACTTTTCATTGTGTCAAAGAGACATTTATGCAGTGTTGTCCTATGAAAAGATATAACTAAATATTTGCAGAGATGTGAGGGGTGTACTCACTTTTGTGACATACTGTACGTAACTGTACAGTAAGGACTTAAGTAACAGTAGCTGTCACCTAAACAATAGCTGCCAACTTAAAATCTTTCAGCCTTTCGATTTTGTGTGTGACGTCATCATGGCATAGGGCACTGGTGGCTCAGTGGTAGGTGTTTTGCCTGCCATGCGAAAGGCCCAAATTCAATTCCCAGCAACTGGATGAAGTGCCTGTCCCAAGCCCAGATAAAATGGGAGGGTTACTGGAGGAGCATGACCATGGCGTTGGGGTAGTCCCTGTGGGTGACTATGCAGCAGCTTTAGGAGTGATGTTTGGACAGATCTGTGCTCTAAACATTGAATTCCAAAAGGACGATATGGGCGAAGCCATCCAAATTATTTCTATTGGACTTGGAAAAAACACGCTCCTCTCAGATTTTTTATTTTATTATTGCCCACAAACAACAGTACTTGAGCTGACTTAAATATATTTAAATACTTAAATATTTTAATTATAAGTTGTGTCAACTTTATATTTTCAACTGGGTATACAGTTTGTTTTCTCAACTAAACAACAATGTGAAATATGTTGTTTGGCCAGCAACTTTCTTTAAATGTTGAGAAACTCATAAAATTTATGCAACTTGTTACTAAACATGTTTTTTTTTTTGTTTTTTTTTACATTGAGGTTTTTACCATGTTTTTTTTTTTTTTTGTTTTGTTTTTTTTAAATATTAGGAAAGGAAATCTAAAATTGTTAGGAACCTCCATTAGAGGTCACTGTTCATGTCTGTCTCTCTGTAGTTTTTGTTGGTTGATTCAGTTTCCCAGAAGCCATCTCAGTCAGGTGATGAGTGCTCACCTGAACTGAGGTGGCTCGTTAAAGCTTCTATAAATAGCAGTTTGTTCTGGGAAACTGGGTCGAGCATTAATTGTTTGTTTGTTGAATGTTTTTGTATTACCGTCATGTGGGCATTCCTTTTTGTTACTTTAAGTTTATATTTGGTATATGTTTTGTAACCTTTGTTTTCAGAGGGCTCTAGTTTTGTTTTCTTGATGTTCCTTGTGTCTATGGATTCATGGAGCTGCTCTGTTCAGTGTGTAGTTAGGCTGTGTCTCCTCCTGTGTACAGTGTAAGTACTGTTCTGTCTTCCCAGTGTCAGTCTTCTTTGTTTAGTTCTGTGTTTAAAGCTTTCCCTTGTATGTGTTGCTACATGCGGGCTTGGCCGTTAGCTGCTAGTAGGCCTTGATGGCTAGTAGGGTTAGCCTCCAGTAGGCTAGCCTCTAGTGGGATTGACAGCTAGTGGTTCTGGTCACTAGTAGGTTAGCCGCTAGTTTGGTATAGCCCCATGTGTGCCCTGCCTTTTGTCTTCTGGTCCCCTAGGTCAGTACTAACCCCATTAGCCACTAACCCGGTTAGGTCAGCATCCAGTGTCCCCAGTATTCCATGTAGCTACTAACCTCACTAACCCAGCCAGTCTAGTCCCTGAGGCCCTGTCTCCTGTCTAGCCCTGTCTCCTGTCTAGCCCTGTCTCCCCAGTTCCAGCCACGTCCTGTCCAGTCTTGTCTCTAGGTCCCCTATGTGTCTTTAGTTAGCTCCAGCTCCATGTTTCCTCATCCCTAGTTCTGTCGGTTCCCTGTGTCAGCTCCTGGTTCCCTGTGTCAGCTCCTGGTTCCCTGTGTCAGCTCCTGGTTCCCTGTGTCAGCTCCTGGTTCCCTGTGTTCAGATCCCTTCCTGCTGTGTTTTTCCTGAGCCCTAGTTTTAGCTTGAGTTTGTTGTTTTAGCTCCTTTGTTTGTTTGTCTATTTGAGTTTCTTTCAAATAAAGACTCTGTTACAACCTCTCTGCCTTCATGCCTGCCCACGGCAACTACATCAGCCGGTCTAGCCCTACAACCAGCTAGACCCATGACAAATTCTGATCAATTACATCATTCATCCCTTAATTTTAATCTATAACAAATAAGTATCACGCAGAAGTTAACTTTTAATGGGGGAGGGGGAGATGGTATGGATGGTATTTTTTACAGACAAATAGAGTTCTGATTAGGTAATTATTAAGTAATTACTGTTAGGAGAAGGAAAGGAGGGAGGGAGGAAGATTGGAGAAAAACTAAAATTTATACTTTTAAGTTTATGAAAATATAATGCATAAAATTATATATTTTTTGCATTTTTATGTTTTTTTTTGAGATTATATTCATGCAGCTGGCTTTGAAGAGAACTTGAGCATGTATTATAGAATATGTTTTGAAACAACCAGCATCATGTAAAAATTTAATTGTGGTCATTCGTAATGATTACAAAACTCAATTAGCAATTAGCGAGAAAAGCATTCCATAGTTTATTTCCCTACCATTTGTCTCCTTTGAAATCCCAATGAGATCGATGTCCAGTGAGGCAGAGCTGGTGGTAAGTGTTTGGATATCTGTTAGTGCGATGTCGGGTCCAACCATGAGAATCTGAACCTCTGTGAAGATAGTAATGAAAACCCAGTGATTTTTAAGTGCTAGATTTAGTCCTCAGGCCACACAGGTTGCTTGTTCTTTTCCCAAATGAAACAGCAAACCACTGTGACTGCAGTATAAGCAGATTTCTTACCTAGGTTTTGAGCATAGATGCTGATGCTGCTGGAGGTGCTTGTTTTCTTCACCATTTTACACACCAGATTCTCATTTAAAGCCAATAAACCATTTAGAAAGGTTCTTTGATGAGGTTGGTCAAGCTCAAAAGTTATCAAACAAGCTGTGAGTTTCATCAATGAGCTTAAATAGCTTTCCTCATCCTACACAACAACAGAAGAGATACCCAGGGTTATGTGTGTGAGGATGTGTTGTGAGAAATCTGGTGAAATATCGATTACCATCATCAGTGACAGATGGACAATAATTATTTTAAGTCAGTTATTTCTCCTGTTAAATATACCTGGCAAGTGTCAAGCAACGAGAACTCGTCACCTGAAAAAAAGAGCACTATATAAGAATTTTAATCCAGCTAACATTTTATGAATAAACATTTCATTTCAGACTCCAGTTTGCTACAAAATTATGTAACTATGCTTTTTGTTATGCATTATTGTACATTATACAAGGAAAAAATCTTACACCCCAAGTCTGCTAGTTCAGTAAGCATTTACTTACTGTAAAGTGAAGTGTCACATGCTGTAAATGGTATCAGTAACAGAACAGCAACTACTAGAGGGGAGACACAGGAAATACTTTATTACTGCTATCTGTTCCACAGATCAACTGTATAAATATAGGTTAGGGAATGGTTTCCAATTTTAGTAAGATGAGTTATGACAAGTTGTACACTCTAAAAAATTCTGAGTTGTTTCTGTAAACACATTGTTGGGTTGTTCATGCTACGTCAAAATTCTGGGTTATTTCGGGGACTTTAAACACATTGGGTTGGGTAATGCTGGGTCAGATGAGATGTAGTGGGTCATTTACACATGAACACCTGGTTGGGTTATTTTCACCCAACACCTGGTTTATTCTTTATTTCTCCAAACGGCAGCCTCAAAATGTTTGAAATATTACTGTTATTGTGTCACAAAGTGTAGTTTTAAGAGTTGTTTAAGCGAGAATGTATGTGTGTACAGCTCAAAACATCAATCGGTTATTAAAGGTAGCGTCTATTTAAAAATTGCCTGAACGATTTCGAAGATTTGAGCTCCAGGCAATCCTAACACCCAACATAGCCTCATTTTGGCAGAAACATCTGAAAACGACCGCTGGCTGTGGTGTCTCTGCAGTGGTTAAAACAGTAAATTTATTTCATTTTGTGTATTTCTAACAGGTAATCTTTGGTATAATACGGTTATGGTATAATATATCGCGGCTGCTTTTGTAGCACACACAAATAAAATAAAAAAAAAATAAATAAATAAACTAAATGTAATCTTAAATGTGATTTTAGGTAAATTACTAGTAATCTTCGCTAAAGCTGTGTGTGGAAAGTCTCTTGGCATATTTTATAATATTTAATAGGTGTCAGAGTAAGCTATTGGGATATGTTTAATGACATAATATGTCTTAATATGTTGTCTGTTTCTGTCTGTTAAAAAAAAAAAAAAAAAAAAACTGCTTGTGTTATTTTGACCCAGCAGTTGGTTTATTCTTTGGAGAACTTTCTGGATTCTTCACTTCTCAAATCAAATTCAAATTCAAATTTTATTTGTCACATACACAGTCATACACAGTACGATATGCAGTGAAATGCTTATACGACCGCTCCGTGACCTTAAATAATTTTTACAAAAGGAACCTATAAAACAGATTCCAACAAAGTTACAAAATATATATATATATACATAAAATCTGAAGTATGAAAAAATGTGCTCTTGTCAGAAGTGGGATGTGATGTAATATATTGCGACTATAGTCTGTGAAAACTTGAGGTAGTTTTTTAATGAGATGAGGGGGGTGTGAAAAGAAGTCCTTGAAGTGTGCAAAATGTGCATATGTGCATATATGTGCAATGTGCATTGACATAATTGTCCGTTCTGTTGTGTGCAAGAAAATGCAAAGGTGTTTAGTCCAGTGTGTTGGTTTGGTTGAGAGACCGTATCGCCTGCGGGAAGAAGCTCCTTCTCAGTCTCTCTGTATTGGCCTTGAGGGAGCGGAAGCGCTTCCCAGACCGCAGCAGAGAGAACAGTCCATTGCTGGGGTGGCTGAGGTCCTTCATGATCTTCCTGGCCTTGGTCCAGCACCGCTTGCTGTAGACAGAGTGCAGGTCAGGGAGCTCAGTTCGGATGATGCGCTCAGCTGATCGCACCACCCTCTGTAAGGCTCGTCTGTCCTGCATGGTGCTGTTCCCGAACCAGGATGCGATGTTTCCCGTCAGGATGCTCTCTATGGTGCAGGAGTAAAAGTTCCTGAGCACCTTGGAGGGCAGTCTAAAGTCTCTCAGGCGTCTGAGGTGGTAGAGACGCTGTCGGGCCTTTTTCACCACGGTGTTGATGTGACAGGACCATGATAGGTCCTGCGTGATGTGAACACCGAGGTACTTGAAGCAGTCCACTCTCTCCACTGGGCTCTCGTTGATGACGGGGGTCTGGTAGTTCCTCTCCTGCTTAGTGCTGAAGTCCACTATCAGCTCCTTTGTCTTACTGACATTTAGAAGAAGGTTGTTCCTCTGGCACCAGTTCTCCAGATTTCCAATCTCCTTCAGGTAGGCCGTCTCGTCGTTGTCAGAGATCAGGCCCACCACAACGGTGTCGTCAGCAAACTTGATGATGGTGGTGGAGCTGGTAGTGGCCGCACAGTCATGTGTGTACAGAGAGTACAGCAGGGGGCTCAGAACACAGCCCTGTGGGGCTCCAGTGCTGAGAGTGAGAGAGGCTGAGACGTGTCCACCCATCCTTACAGCCTGTGGTCTCCCAGTTAGGAAATTAGAGATCCACTGACACAGAGATGAGCTGAGTCCCAGATGCTCCAGTTTGGTGGTGAGTGTGGAGGGAATTATGGTGTTAAATGCTGAGCTGTAGTCGATGAAAAGCATTTTAACATAATTCCCCCTTCTAGTGTCTAGGTGAGTGAGTGTTGTGTGGAGGAGATGAGAGATGGCATCATCTGTGGAGCGGTTCGGGCGGTATGCAAACTGTAGTGGGTCCAGAGTGTCGGGTAGTGAAGAGATGATGAAGTCTCTGACCAGCCGTTCAAAGCATTTAATCACCACTGATGTGAGGGCTACAGGTCGATAGTCAGACTTCTGACTGGATCATGCTCAGAGCACTCAGTATATTTTATGGTAAGTTAATGTAAATTTTTACTTTTTTCTTTTTAGTACCTTGTGGTAGGAGCAAGCATATTTTATTGTTTAAAATACATGTTTTTATATTAATATTGTGTGGGATTAATATTGTTTTCCCATTCTGTTTTGTTAGTCATAAAATGAGAAAGTGTCATAGTGAAGTCATAGTTTACAACAAGCCTTTTCTTTATCCTTATGAAATATTTATTATAAGTGTCACACCTGTGCCACCACGGTCTCGGGGAATAAGATCTGGCTCACCGGATTACTGAGCCGCCACTTTGTCCCCCCCCAGTGTTTCTACATATGTATGTCTTGCACATTAGTACTAGATCAAGTTCACCTGTGTCTTCCCAGTGTCTCTTCCTTTTTATACCAGCCAGTCCCATAGCTCTTTGTCTGTTCACTGTTGTTCTGATCTAGGTGATGTGTGTTTGTGCCGTCACGGGAGTCATGTGCGTGTTGCAGCATGTAAGCACCCTGCATTTGCATTCGCCTTTTCTTGTAGAACCATGACAATACGTTGTACCTTCACCATTAAATATCATATTCATCTAGTGTTTCTTGAGAATTTGAAAAGGGGTGAATGTTTTGTATTAAATCCAGATGGAGTGCCGTATCCTGTTATCCTTCACATGTTAAATAGTGAGGTAAATTATTCAAAAATATACACTAAATTCATGTTGACGTTATGTATTTTTGTGTATTTTGACTGGGGCATTGTTCCATGTTTTGTTCCTTGGGGATGAGACAAGAGGGACCTGACAGACCTTTTCCATTGTTGGAGGCAACGCTATTGATACAGACTCTTTGGTGAAGGCTGATTTTTGAGCCTTCACCAAAGGCTGGAATTGAGCAGAATGTGAGTGGGGTGAAAGGATGTGCCCCAGGGACTATAGAGAAAGGACACTGACAATCCACCCTTTGACCTCCATGGTGAGGACAGTGTGGGAAATAACCGCGCGAGCTCCCACAGCACCTTCACTACCGCGCCAAGCCCGTGTTCGCGAGGAGGACCAGCCGACGGACGTCCCAGAGAGACTCCCGCCTGAGGCCGCGCCAAGAGAGCTGGGAGGAGCCAGGCCGGCCATTGACAGCGAGAGAGGAACCATTTAGGGAGCGTGCTGGAGCTCCATTTGGCCACTCCGCCCACCGCCACCTTTCGCCAGCCGCGTGTCTGCATGCCAGCTGGGCACTGCCTCAGACCTACATGTGCACCTTTCACTACTTCCCTTTCTTTCCATCCTCCCTCCTTTCCCTAAAAAAATATTATTTTTCTGTAAGACCTTGCCTCATGTCTGTGTTTCATGGTGCCGCAAGTGAGTCACCAAGGAATTTAGTGATGGGGGGGCCGCAATTTCTGAAAGCACGTTTAATCTTACTGGATGGAAATTTCGTAGCCGCAGCTTTTTAGATACTTACGGTAATCACCCTAAATTGGAAAAAAAAACATCTGCGAGCTCAACCAAAGCAACTTTCTAAAACAAACAAACAAAAAAAAAAACCCTATGATTTTAAATGAATAAGTAATGAAACCAATTTACAGAAACATATTTCAGTACAACTGCACTGTACTGCATTGTACTTCAGTAAAACTGCAGTTGTTTTTTCTAAGGGACACTTTAAGTATCTACAAGTATAAAGGCTGACGTGAACTCTAATTATTAAAGACCAAGAGAACTGCTCATATTCAATCAGAAGGAAAAATCAAAACCCCCATTTGACTGCAAAAAACCTGCAGGAAGATTTAGCAGACTGTAAGCGATGCTTGCACAGACAAGTCCACAAGACCTTCATGGAAGAGTCAGCAGAAAGAAAACCTTACCTGCATCTCCATCATGAAATCCAACATCAGAAGTATGTAACAGAAAATCTACAGAAGCCTGATGCATTTTGGAAACAAGTGCTGTGGACTGATGAAGTTAAAATAGGACTCTTTGGCCACAATCAGCAAAGGCATGTTTGGCGAAGAAAAGGAGCAGCATTTCATGAAAAGAACACCTTGCCAACTATTAAGCATGGTATATATCACATCTATCATGCTTTGGGGTTGTGTTGCAGCCATTGGCACAGGAAACATTGCACGGGTGGAGGGAAGAATGGATTCCACTAAATAACCAGCAAAATCTGGAAGCAAACATCACACCATCTGTACAAAAGCTGAAGCTGAAAAGAGGACGTCTTCTACAACAGGACAATGATCCTAAACACACCTCGAAATCCACTATGGAAAACCTCAAGAGACGCAAGCTGAAGGTTTTGGAATGGCCAACACAGTCCCCTGATTTAAACATCATTCAAAATTTGTGGGTAGATTTTAAAAGAGCTGTGCATACAAGACGACCAAAGCATATTACAGAACTAGAAGGCTTTAAGAAGTAACTATGCACCAATGTTTGCTGAAAATAGTGTGCATTTTTTCTCTTTCCACGAGAGACTGTGTTAGCATCTTTTCAATGAAAAAAATACCAAAATCTGTTATTTTCAAGGGGTGTCTAAACTTTTGCATAAGACTCTATATACACACACCTAATATTAAGAAAGCCACCACCCCCACCGCCCCATCCTTTGCTACCATAACAATGATGCACTATGTCTTATGATAATTCCTGGAACTAGAATAACCTTTTGCTCAATTTAATCTACAGTAGCTCTTCTTTTGAATCGGACTACATGGGTCAGACTTCACTCCGCACGTGCAACAGTGAGCCTTGGTCATCCATAATGCTGTCACCAGTTCACCTTCCTTGGATCCATTCTGATATCTTCTGACCACTGCAGACCAGGAGAATCCCACAAGAGCTCCACTTTTAGAATTGCTCTGACCCAGTCATTTTGCCATTATAATGTAATGCCTTTTTCAAAGTATGTACATTTGCAATATTTAATTGCATTGGCCGCTGGAAGTGAGTGGGATATACTGTATTAGGCAGCAACTCCTAAACTGCAGCTCTTTTACAGAACTGATCCAAGGAAGAAAAACAGGTGAACTGCTGACAGGGTCATGGACAACCATCACTTGTGTAGATTAAATTGCTGAAAAGGTTACTGCTGGACGTGATAGAAAGGATTGAGAACACGCAGTGTATCACTGTTATGGTAGCACAAGGGGACCTATGCAATATTAGGCAGGTGGTGAGATTTTTCGATTTATTTTTTTTAAATAATTGATGAGACCATAACATTTTACACAAAGATAAATACCAAATGGAGTTGGTAAATGATGATTTAATTTATTAAGGAAATAGAATTGCTCAAACCTTCCTATATTTACTTTTTTTTTTTTTTTTTTTTAAATGGTAAACATTTCTAAAATATTATATTTAATATTAACTCAGCTCAGCTTTTTTAGCAGGGCATACAAAACACAATAATGCAAAAGGAAACATCCCAATATTTAAGTTAAGTTAGATACTTTCCCTCCAATTACTGTATGATAAAGGTAGGTATATACTTGGGAGAGAAAAGACTCTGTGATAAAATGCTGTTTATCTGTAAAATAACGTAATTGAGCTTCCTTTCTTAAAAGGATATAAAATCTAAACACTCAGCATGTCAGTGTATCAGCAATATACGCACCTTTCAGTAGAAGAATCATGCTCTTATCTATTATAGGTGCAATATTTATGTGTAGTGGTAGTGGAGGCTCCTGTTTACAGAGAAGGTAAGTTTGATCAAAATGAAACTGGATGGTCCACATGTCGGTTCATCTGTATATCATTTGCATTTTGCATCTACAAATGTAATGCATCTCCGTCAAAGGGGAAGAGAAGCAGCCTTTGCATATACCAAGTTCCAGAGAAAAAACAAAACCAGGCATAAATACAGTTCTGGATATAGAATGTCTTTGTGTGTGGATATATTTAAAAACTACTTCTGACCCTGTGCATGTAGTAAACCGTAGTGCTTCATTGTGACCTTTTCTAATAACATGTTGTTGGTGTTTGTTGTTGCAGTTTTAGCACAGATTAGTTCTTAATGGTCATAAACAGTTGTTAATTATCTTCTTCGGACAGGTTGGTAAGAATAGATTAGATAAAGTTGTAAGTACAGCTATGTGATTTTATTAAATGTGACACATTAACTAAACAGAAAACCAGAGCTGCGTGGGAAATAATAGGATGGAAACAAAAAAGAAAAAAAAAAGACTGCCCTAGAGACAGAAAGTATGAGAGACAAAAAATGATAAATCCAGGTACAACAAAAACATCATCAACATGCATGTCCTAAAGCAAACAAAATAAGCGAGTATCACTAGGATATATAGGTTTAATAGCAACCCTGTTCAAAAGTACACTTGTTAAAGATGTGGGCCTGCTGTTTATCATACAGTTTTATGGCATGAAAACCTATCAGTGAATTTCTCATTTCAGAAGTCACTGGAAAGGCTGTTGGCAAGTTGTAAGCAAGCACATGTACTGTACTGTAGATGTTTTGCTCGTTCAATCCCAGAACACTTGGAACCATGATAGGGGTGATGGGGGTGTCTCCTTCTTGTTCCCTGTAATCAACCCTAGGAAAGCACCATTGCTACAATTTTTAATCAATTTAACCACATTTTAAAACTCCTTAGATGGGATTACCTGGTCGTTCAGTACACGTAGGTCATCAGCTGACTTCATTTTATTGCCACATAACGTTGCTAAGTCTACACCTGAGCAACTGAAGCAACCCCAGATCATAACACCGCTTAAAACCTATTTTTATTATTTTTACATTATTTATTATTATTATTATTTTTACTATTCAAGATATTTTTTTCTTTCTGGATGTCCCTGTGACCAGGAGAGACCAGGAATGGCTACTAAATACTCCTATTAAGAAGACAACAGTCCTACAAGAGAGATGCTTGTGCTCTTTTTTTCCTTACCTTGCTACGTGTAGATTTTCAAACTTAGCTGAGGTGCTGAAACTATTGAATTTAAAACCTCACCATGCATCAGTGTTTAGTGTTTAACATGTTTTGTGTGCCGTGTGTTTATATTGTATTTTTGTAAATGTAAAAATAAATGTTTACTGTAAAATCCACGATGAGTGTGGGGGATTTGGAATAGAGACAAAGTACTGGATAGAGTGCAAAATGTTTTATTAAACATTATTAAATTAAACTAAATTTTGTAGTAAAAGTAGCTGTCAAATAGGAGAAAAATATAAACATTCAAATGTAGCATATTTTTATATTTACTTGTACTTGCATAGCAAGAGGGTGTGTGTTAATGAAATGAAGACAACAGTTGGTCCATCGTCTGCATCAACGGTCATGTCTCCCCGAGATGAATCAGACGCAGATGCAGATTCCATGTTCACAAGTATATATTTTATTTCTCTTTTCACACAACACAAAGTCTCTGGACACGTCCTGCGGTCCTGAACCAACTTCCCAGACTGGGTCTGAGATAACGAAATGAAACACTTGCAAAGTCCATGCGACTAGTTGAGGATTTCCCTTTCCTCAAAGGATCCCACACCTGCAGACAACGTTCAGTCCTGGGAGTTAGAGGGGAAAAGTAGACACGAACATTTAGAGCTTTCAGACAACCGGGTGAAGACGTGAGACGTGCACAACAGTGAACAGGCGAAGCCCTACGGGTTCGACTGGAATAAATAGTCAGACACACAAGGGAATCACAGGTGCTCGTGTTTAGTGCTTAAGTGCTGGTAGTACATACGTAGACACACTAGGTGGGGACAAAGCATCAACTCAGTAATCCGGGGAACTTGATCTTATTCCCCTGAGCTGTGGAGGTACAGATGTTACATCAACGTCCTATTCGATCTCTTGCTGTTCCTTCCTCTGTATCTGTAGTCGGCGCTTCTCCATCTAAATCTGAGATTTCATGCAGACGTTATGAGTCTCCTGCTCTGGCACGTCAGGTTTTGTCTCTTTCTTCTGTTGTTAGCTGGTCTTGTGCTGCTGTCAGAGGTCTCAGTCTGTGTTTCCTCCAGTGTCCGTCTGCAAGAAAGTATGAACGCAAGAAATTAGCTGAAAGTTGCAACCATAACAGCTTGTACCAATTAAATTTTTCAAACATTTAAATTTTGTCACAGCAATCACAGATGACCTGAAACTGTGTGTGGAGCTTATGTGGCTCATCAATTTATGAGCTTATGTGGGTCATCAATTCAGCGTCTCAATTTTCAAGTGTCTCTGAGATGTGTTGGAGAATATACATGAAGGTTCTACATAAAATATGAGTAAAGAGTAAAGTAGCTGTAACTCTAATAGCTACATAAGCACAACGCTGGAGTTCATCACATTCTGCTCTTCTGAACAGTGAGATGATCTGAGGCCTTAAAGTGAGCAGACATGAGGAGCATTCAGAGTTAACTTTGTTATGAGCTAAAGTGAAAGGATCATCCTGTAGATCTTATTATATACATTTAAATGTCACCACAAGATCAACAGACACTTACCAGGAGATGCCGTGATAATATGAGACTCCCTTTAACAACGTTAATAACAGGAGTTAATATTATTTCATAATTAGTTCATATTATTTAATATTAACTTACTGCTCACTCGCAGGCTCTCTGCTGGACCAGGCTCCGCGCGGTCCGGTTTGGATGATGAAGGTAGATGTTGTCGTGGGTCAGAGGGGTTCCGACTCGATGACACTGGATCCTGTTATTTATCTTTTCCTCACTTCAGTATCGCACGCGCGCTGTGTGCTGCTCGAGCCGCAGTGTGTTTAACTCTACGCGGCATTGCTCAGTGCTGCTGTACGCGCGCGCGTCTAAATACTCACGGATACTTCAGTAAATATTCAGGGGTTTTATGTGTAGTGTGCAATTATCTTTAGATATTTTCGTCTGTCTAAATTTCTAGCAAATACTGTACTTCGGCATTACTTCACAGAGGTTCTTCAGCAGCCACCTTGTACAGAGTCAAACTGTAACTACGTCACTTCCTCTTTTGAGCATGAGCAGGTACTTATGTCCCACCTTCCATGCATCATCTCTGCAATCGATCCTTCGATTCGTTCCTGAGCGCGGAATGATTTGGAATGATTGCATTCTCACAGACAGAAATCAACTGGTCGCGGGGCCAAGTGTACTCGGAAACGGTTCCCGGACCCCATTGATAAAATGCCCTACAGTAAGCATCTTGCGGTCTTGTTTACAAGTGATGAAAATTGGTTGGTTGTTTGTTTGTTGGCCGGAGAATCAGAGCAGCGAGGGGGGTATTGCAATCGCTTTACCGCACCGTTGTGATGAAAAGAGAGTTGAGCCAAAAGGCAAAGCTCTCAATCTACTGGTCAATCTTTGTTTCAGCTCTTACCTATGGTCATATGCCTCGGGATTCCCCAGTCAGAGTTAGCTGATGTGGCTGGGGAAAGGGAAGTTTGGGGTTCCCTGCTGGAACTGCTACCCCCGCGAGCCGATTTTAAATAATTAAATTTCAATTCAATTCAATTCAATTTTATTTGTATAGCGCGCTTTTAACAACTGACATTGTCGCAAAGCAACTTTACATAATAAAAAGGATTATTTAAGTTTGTATGAGATGTGAACGTGTATGAATCAAAATGATAAGACTGTCCCTGATGATCAAGCCCAGGATGATGGTGACAGTGGAAAGGAAAGTCCTCAGAGAACAGCATCAGCTGAGGACAGGTGGAAAGTAGAACTGTCCTCAGTTACCACACGCATCCCAAGCAGACCACACGGGACATCCATGCGATGAGATCTCCAACCAGAAGCAGGACACCAAGATGAGTCAGGCAGCTCCAGAGGGCAGGAGGTCTGGATCACTGCCAGCTCAGGAGCGACATGGATAGCTCGACAGAGAGACAGGTAGAGGGAAAGAGTGAGAGAGGATAAGAGAGAGAATAGGAGAGAGCAGAAGAGAAGTTAGGTATGGTCACAGTCAAACAATGTTTAAGGTGAATGTATATTTAGTGCAGAGTGCAAGGAGGGAGTACGGCAGGACTAACTAGAACAGCATAACTAAAAGGGAGAGCCAGAAGGAAACACAAACATGAGGGCTCCCTGGGATGTAAAGCAACCAATCACCTCACCGTCAACAAACCTGAGCGAGAGTGAGGGAGAACAGCATCTAAACATACCAGTTCACCAGAACACTCTACGCCCATGAGTCCCCCAGATCTGCTCCTTTACCTAAGGTTAATCCATTTACAAAAATGCTTGGCTAAATAAATTGGTTGTTAGACCATATTTAAACACAGAGACTGTGTCTGAGTCCCGAACATTAATAGGAAGACTATTCCATAACTTTGGGGCTTTGTAAGAAAAAGCTCTGCCCCCTGCTGTAGTTTTAATAATACGTGGTACTGACAGGCAGCCTGCATCCTTTGATCAAAGTAGGCGTGGCGGATCGTAAGACACTAACAGTTCACTCAAATACTGCGGCGCGAGACCATTTAGTGCTTTATACATCAATAGTAGTATTTTAAAATTGATGCAAAATTTCACAGGGAGCCAATGCAGTGTAGATAAGATAGGGGTGATGTGCTCGTATCTTCTGGTTCTAGTGAGGACTCTCGCTGCTGCATTCTGGACTAACTGAAGCTTGTTTATACACCTAGTTGAACAATCAGACAGTAAGGCGTTACAATAGTCCAACCTAGAGGTGATAAAAGCATGAACTAGTTTTTCTAAGCAGTTGAAGATGCATGAATCAATTATTCCTGCCTATTACAATAACCTCAAAAATGAACTACAGGAGTTCTGCCCTTTAATTGTCTTATTTTCAATCTGCGTTAAGCAGCTGCTCCTGGAAAGCACCTCAAAGTCTGCCGTGCTTTCAGAAGCCAAGATGAAGCTATAGATCAATCACACCAGCTCAGCATGTGATCAGTCAATTTTCCGTCCTGTTATGGTTAACTGAATGACTGAATCCTTTATTGAGAGCAGGGAATTAAGATTAGACGAGAATAATAATTGCATAAATGTCACGGAGCTGACTGAGTTTAAGGCATAAACACCTAGTACAGTATGTGATACAATAATAGAATGTTGTGAACTGTTTACAGCTGATTCAAGCAACTTTTATTTTTAGCGGTTTTCCACATTTGTAAATAAAATGACATTATTCAAGAACCACCGTAAATATATTTATTATAATAATTTCATTCAAACATAGTGAACAAATCCAGAAAAACGATCACATGCCATTTAACCACACTCCTACATACTACAGTACACAGCTTCCTGTAAATAGAGAATATACAGTATAGTAATGGTATAATAATGACAGCTATTGTTATAATATTAATAGCCATTAATACTTGACCATTGATTAATGTATTGTCATTGTTATTATTTAAGTTACCTATCCATCCACAGAATATTGGAGTAGAACAACACTTTTATCTTCAATTTTGGTGCTGGTATTCTGGTGACCAGCATACAATTTGCTGGTATGCTGGTGCTGGTATGCTGGTCAATTTACTGATGCTGGTCCACAGCATACCACCATACATTTTGCTGGTATAGTGACCAGTATTATATAAACATATAAATGTAACCTCTTTCACCTAGTGCAAAGTAAATGTCCAGGATTGAGGGAAGAGGGACACAGATGATCTTATACACAGAATGAAGATTTATGGCATACTGTAAAAATGGCCATGCAAACAAACATTCAGGGTAAAACAGTGGGAACAGGAACAGTGCGTATGAAGAAAGGGTGTTAGGTTTGTAAAAGCCTGTTGTGTGTGAAACTTAAACCTGTGTTACACACACGCACCAACGGAAACACTTATCTGTCGGGATTTATTTGTACTTTTTTCAAGGTAAAGTGCAGATTAATTTGTTTTATTTTCATTTTATAGATTTTATTAATTATTTTTATGTATTTATTTTTTGGGGCTGTGGAACGAATAATTTGAGTTTTCATTATTTCTTATGGGAAATGATGATTTGGTTTAGCCCACTTCTGGAACAAATTATGCTCGTAATCCAAGGTTCCACTGTACTTTAAAACAGTATTTTGTGATTCCACTTGCCATGAGCATATTTGGATTTCCTGTGTCCTCATGCTGTTTTGGGGAGTGTTAACCTTTAGTTTCTTCCCAGGCTGCATGTGAATTCCAAGCAGTAAGTCACAAAAGTTTGGCAGTAGATGATGTCACACTATATACAGTACAGACCAAAAGTCTGGACACCCCTTCTTATTCAAAGAGGTTGAATTTGTATTTTGGCAAAGAAAAAAGCAGCTAAGTGAAGAAAAAAACGAGTTGCCATCATTACTTTAAGAAATGAAGGTCAGTCAGTCCGAAAAATTGGGAAAACTTTGAAAGTGTCCTCAAGTGCAGTCACACAAACCATCAAGCGCTACAAAGAAACTGGCGCCCCAGGAAAGGAAGACCAAGAGTCACCTCTGCTGCGGAGGAGAAGTTCATCCGAGTCACCAGCCTCAGAAATCGCAGGTTAACAGCAGCTCAGATCAGAGAGCAGGTCAATGCCACACAGAGTTCTAGCAGCAGACACGTCTCTAGAACAACTGTTAAGAGGAGACTGTGTGAATCAGGCCTTCATGCTAGAATATCTGCTAGGAAACCACTGCTAAGGACAGGCAACAAGCAGAAGAGACGCGTTTGGGCTAAAGAAAACAAGAAAGAAAACTCGCTGAATGAGAAGGTGTGTCCAAACTTTTGCTCTGTACTGTATATATGCAAGATACTTTTCTTTTCCAACGTGAGTCAGTCCGTGCTCTTTAACCAATCAGATGTGACCTTGCCATTTCAACAAATCATAATACACCAGGAGTGCAACCTACATTCTAAAATATTTGACCACTGGATACTCAAAAAAATTGAGGCAACAAAGTGACACTTAAAATAATTTGTAGGTGTTAAGTGCCGAATTATTGAGTAAAATCCATTAAATAATTTATTTAAATTGAATAAAAATATTAAGTTCATTGTGATAAAAGCAACAGCTAAATTGTGTTGCATTTAGTAATAATATAGGAAATTATGAGTTGATGTAATCAAATGCATTATGTAAATATAAAGCAATTTAAAGCTTTACAGTTACTCATTATCTGGTCTGAAATTGGTTTCAATCTACTAAGAATTTTGTTAAAATGTAATTGATATTTACTAAAAAATTTTACCACTGGTTACTCAAAAAAATTGAGGCAACAAAGTGACACTTAAAATAATTAGTAGATTTTAAGTGCTGAATTATTGAGTAAAATCCATTAAATAATTTATTTAAATTTAATCAAAACTTTCAGTCAATTGTAAAAAACAATAGCTAAATTGTGTTGCATTTACTAATAATATAGTAAATTTTGAGTTCATGCAATCAAGTGCATTAAGTAAATATAAAGCAATTTAAAGAAAAACAGGTTTCATACTTACTCATTATCCCGCCTAAAATTTGTTTCAATCTACTAATAATTTTATTAAAATGTAATTGATATACTGGATACTAAATATCTATCCTAAATAAATGTATATTTACTAAACATATACATAAAATATACAATTTATGAAATTTCCAAGTGCAAATGATTTAAGATGACTAAATAAATTAATATTGTAAGATCATATTTTTGCATTATGCTGCTTAATAGAACTCACTTTTCCCGCTTAATTTTTATTGCAATAACTACAATTTACTTAAATAAATTACAGTACCAAGAAATTGACATTATGAATGTAAGTAAAGTCACAAGACATGTAACAATGTGAAATCATTTATTTGTGCAACTTGGCTGAAGCCTCATACAAGCTACAAAACATCTGAACACATGTTATGAAGAGGCCTTGAAACAGGCAATATGCACAAGATTAAGTGCTCATGTAGGCACATAACTATTGCTTTACAACAGACTTAGAATATTTTAAAACATTATAAACGAGTTTGGCAAAGGTTTAAAATAAATAAACAATACACTTGTAATCACTTAATCACTTGCATCATACTCTTTGATGAGTTGATCTATGTACTCCATCAAGCAGCACGTCATAAGATCCCTTGTCATGTTGATGCTTGGGTTGTTTGGGGCCTGAAATGGCAGAAAAGAAAAAAAAAACATCGATATCATCTTACTGTAATTAATACTGTAGTTACTATAATACCTTTCTCTCCAAGAAAATAGATTGCAAAATGAGCTTTACCCCGAAGTAATAAGTACAGATAGGACCAGAAGTATCCAGACAGTAACAATTTATCATTTTGGCTCTGTACACCACCATAGTGGATTTGGAATAAAATGATGAAGAGAAGTGGAGATTGTCGGCTTTAATTTAAACGCTTGGTCGGAAAAAAAAAAAAAAATGGATGAACCGTGTAGGCATTACAGACATTTACGTACATAGCCCAATGGTGGCCTAAAAATATTGGCACAGCTTGCTCCTCAGCTGTTCCATGGCCAGATGTGCATTTCCTCTTGAGTTCATTAACAAGTCAGCAGATAAAAGGTCTAGAGTTTAAGTGTTGTATTTGGATCCTGTTGCTGTCAACTGGCAATGTGAAGTCTAAAGACCTGTTACTGCAGGGGAACAAGCATCATTAGGCTAAAAAGCTAGAACGAAGGTTCTAGGTGTGGCAAATTCACTATTTGTTGCGTTCTTAAAAAGACAAAAGGGACTGGTGAGCTCAGGAACAACATTCTGGAAGACTGTGATGGATTACAGAAGAATTCTCCTCTTCTGAAGAAAATCCCCTTTAGAACAGCTGTCAAGAACAGGAACACCTTCTCGGATGTAGGGGGATCTGTGTCAGTTACTGTAAACCAGAGTGAATACAGTGGTTTTGTCACAGGATGCCAACCTCAAAAATAGGAAAGCCAAGCCCTAAAATTAAAGCTATTGTGTTTAAAGCTATTACACTTCAAGCACGATTTTTAATTCCAAATCCATTGTTGTGGTGTCCAGAGCCAAAATTATGTCACTGTCCAAAAACTTCTGGTCCTAACTGTCAATAACATCATACAGTTCAGTTTGATGACAAAATCCCTGACACATTGTATGTATAGTGTATATAAATACCTGTTGATAAATTTCAGTCAGTCAGTCAGAGTCTGCATGCACCTGTAAAAGTGTGCAAAAAATATGTTTTTGTTCATACATTCAAATTACAGTCACTAATAGTATAAAACACGTAACCGGGAACTTCTCAGAATTAACTCAGTCAAATGTTAAAGACTTTATGACAAAAGATATTTAAAACATGTTCGATTCAGATACAGTACCAGTCAAAAGTTATGACACACTTTCACATTCAGTTAAATGTGTACAAACATTTGACTGGTTCTGTATGTCATGTAGAGATTTTAGAAAGCTTGTCATGTTAGTAAATGTCAGTCAGATAAGAACCCACTTGTGGCATCCAGCACACGCCACAGGATTAGCGCCGATGCTAATTACTACCGAGAGTCTGCGGTGGCTAATATTACCTGTAACTAACGTTACCTCACGACACCCGGACACACAGAGTGAGAGAGCCGCTCTGAGGTGATTATCACTGGGGTCAAAGGCGAAGCGGTCACTAAAACACGAGAACATTTACCGTGACGTTATACAAACACCAGATCATCTCTACTCTTTCTTCCCACCTGACAAACCGCCGGTGAAGTTGAAGCTGCCGTGTCGCTCAGCATTTTGTCTGACTTTAAGCTAACAACATGTTTGACTCGGTTAGCTGCTAACAGGTGGTCGGGTTAAGAAGAGCTGACGAGCTGGAGAGATTCTCGTCCAATGAGAGAGAGAGAGAGAGAGAGAGAGGATCCACACGGTCACACGGACACATGCTAATTATTGGTTGAAAAAGACAAACTTGAGCGTGTTGAAATGGAAACAGGAAAAAAATTATTAACGTTGTTAAAATTTAGTCATTAAATAAAATATCCAAATCGCCAAAAATGAACCCTGACTGACTGACTTACGTTTATTCGACCTGTTTTGTGCATTTTGTCGTCTCTCATGTAGCAGTTTTGCTAATCATACTTTGCCGAGGGGAAAGAGACACCAGGCTGCCACTACAGAACTGGTCAAATCTAGAAGGGGACATTAGTGTCACGCTTTATCATTTTAAATTAGCAGGGTATAAGTTCTTAACAGATTTATATAGTTAGACAGCCTTCCTCAGTCCTAATCATGTCCTGAATCAAATCAAGATGTCTGTCACACTCCTCTGTTACAACACACAAACAGAACGCAATTACTTTGTTTTCCGCAAATTCAGCACCAATAAGTTAACTTAACTTTAGCGTTAACGTGACTTCAGCTACTTAAAGATACTTTAAGCACTTGTTAACTATAGTAGCTTTTAATTTTAGCAGCTCATGTGCAATGAATTTAACTAATGTTAATCTGTCAAATTTCATTACACCAACATTGCTACTAGAAATGTATTCATTAAAAATAAGGTCAAAACATCTTACCTTGAGGTCTTTACTTGAAATGTCGGCAATCCAACAAGCTCGTATGGGCCATGTCCATGTGATGCAGGCGGAAGTGGAAGTTAATTAAAACCAGAGTCTTTTGAGTTAAATCCATCCTTTTTTTGTGACTTTAATTTTCCTCACTTAATTTCAACTCAAATAATTTTCAACAAAAATTGAGTAAAATAAATTAAATGTTTATTCAAATTTGCTGAATTAAGCTTAATGTTGTTTAAAACTACCTGCACTCTTTTTATTTGTGTAAATGTTAATCATATTTTTTATTAAATATTACTTCACCCCAATCTCAGTTTTTACAGTGTACGGGTTAGTGGTCTTTTGGTTTTCCCTGATCTGTGTATTTGAACAGGATTATTTGCTAGTGTTACCAGGTGCATTTATTAATAAAAAAATGGTAACAGGACAGTTTTCAACCCAGACGCTCATTGTCTTCTTGTCACTTCACCCTTTTAATCAGTAGATGTCACTAGCATGCAGTATTAATTAGGTTTTGAGGAATGAACTCTTCCTGAAGAGAGCATCGTTGCTTTAGAAAACCTGATTTTCCCTTCAATTCTAACAAAAATGGATTGAGACCTTTAAACATGTTTTAATGTTTCCTCTACTGTAAAATTACATGAACTGAAATGCTCTTCGAGTGATCAGAACTTGTACTTCGATAAACTGCATCAGCTTCATCTTCAACTAAGAAACCAATTAATGATTTAAACTAAAATGTCTAAAATACTACTCTTCAATTACAGTTTCTTTTCTTTAGTACATTTTGAAAACCGACACTATTTATATGCCTGCCGAGCATTTTGTAATATTTATTCCATCTTCTAGTTTCTAGGAGAGGAACTGTTTTCATCAATGTGCACTGTTGTGGTAAATGTAAATTTTTCTTTATCATGATGGAGTGCTTTTGCATTCGAGTCGCTGGATACACAATACTGCATGTGTGTTCATCTGTAAACCTTTGCTGTATATAACATATTTAAAAAGATGCTGTCTTTCATGTTACCTTATGTTATTTAGACTAGCAAAGCAGCTTTTGCATGAACATTTTGAACCAGTGAACCATGCTACAAGGTAAGCAAATCAGCAGGTGAGACACGTGAAAGCAGCTGTTATTGTGGGATTAGTGCTAATGTTAACACAACGGTTATGATTATGTCTTTGTTTCTAGTATGTGTGGAGAAAGGTTGCATAAAATTTGGCATTATACAGTACAGATCAAAAGTTTGGACACCCCTTCTCATTCAAAGAGTTTTCTTTATTGTGTTCTTTATTGTGTTCTTCAGCCCAAACGCGTCTCTTCTGCTTGTTGCCTGTCCTTAGCAGTGGTTTCCTAGCAGATCTTCTAGCATGAAGGCCTGATTCACACAGTCTCCTCTTAACAGTTGTTCTAGAGATGTGTCTGCTGCTAGAACTCTGTGTGCCATTGACCTGCTCTCTGATCTGAGCTGCTGTTAACCTGCGATTTCTGAGGCTGGTGACTCGGATGAACTTCTCCTCCGCAGCAGAGGCGACTCTCGGTCTTCCTTTCCTGGGGCGTCCGCATGTCAGCCAGTTTCTTTGTAGCGCTTGATGCTTTTTGTGACTGCACTTGGGGACACTTTCAAAGTTTTCCCAATTTTTCCGACTAACTGACCTTCATTTCTTAAAGTAATGACGGACACTCGTTTTTCTTTACTGAGCTGCTTTTTTCTTGCCATAATACAAATTCAGCCTCTTTGAATGAGAAGGTGTGTCCAAACTTTTGGTCTGTGCAGTATGTAGATCAGGGGTGGCCAAGTTCGGTCCTAGACAGCCGCAATCCTGCAGAGTTCAGCTCCAACCCTAATCAAACACAGCTGAACAAGCTAATCAAGGTCTTGAGGACTACTAAGGCTACTGGCAGGAGAGTTTTTTTTTTTTTTTCAGGGCTGGAGCTGAACTCTGCAGGATTGTGGCTCTCTAGGACCGAACTTGGCCACCCCTGATGTAGATCATTAGAAGGTTTAAGTAAATGGTAATGGGATGTTATGAGGGCTTCCTGACAGTCCTTAGCATTAGCCATGAAATGGTACGCTGTTCTCAGGACTTGCTCATGATGTATGAGGGGCAGTCATAAGAAAATATCGTGTAATGAAAACAGGTTGTGAGCTTAGTCCTTCTCTACATATCCTCCACCTAAGGTGACACATTTCTCCAAATGATGGATGACCTGGGTCACCTCATCATCATCAACGCCTGCCAAGAAGCGGTTTCTTCAAGTAGGAGTAGGAGGCAAAATTTCATAGCCCAGGTCGCCAGTAAGTTTCACCATTTTATGAGCTGAATTGGCTGGAGTGTTGTCATAAAGAAGGCAAACGTTCTTCGTGAGCATTCCACGATGCTTTGCCTTGGTTTTGACCCTGTAGCGGCATCGTGCAAATCTATACTGTGAGTTTTTAAACAAGAATAAATGTTTATGGACAAAATGTTTTCCACGTTTCTCATACAATAGTACGATCATACTATGAACAACTGAGCAAAACTAATGCTGAAGTGCCACAAGCAACTATGAACTTACATTTTACCTACAGATTACCTACAACACTTTATGATTTGATAAGAATTGTCAAGAATTTTCAAGAACCCTAAGTACTTTTCTCAATACCCCCTATACATTTTCATTACTTGCTACATGTTCATAGTCATGGACTGTATAAAAAGCAACCCATTTTCATTTTCAGACTTTTTCATGAATGTGGTGTGAGCGCACTTGTTAACGGTGACCTAGTTACCATTAGAGTTTCTAGGCTGCTTGAAAATCTAATATCCTGGGCCTGCAATATTGACAAAGGCCACCCCTTATAATTGGCGTCACCAATATTGATCATGTTGGAATTGTTCATACTTTTTTTCAAGCATGCTTACATTTTATTTTTATTTTTGTGGAATATACAGTTTCTCCAGCAATATGGTGAGCTGGACCGAACTCCGAAAAAAACTACTAATGGCCTTTGTTTTTTCACACCAGTCACACCAGTTTGAGATAAAATTCTGGGATGTATGAAAGACTCCTAATTGCTTAGGTTTTGGAAGGCTAACTTTAAAGTTCACATGGAATTACATAATAAATCTGATGCCATAATATTAAGCCAAATTGCTTTGCATGTTGGATTTCATTCAGAATAAATTGAACTGATTCAAGAAATTACTGTAAATTGTTAAATCACGAGAACAGATCAAAAGTAGACAAATAAATTATCTTATCATCTATCAGTTCAATCTTGAGAGCTTTGTTTAATTAATTGGTATTGGTCAGATAGTTCGAACAAATACTGTATAGAGTACATGCCTGCCTATTAAACTGATTAACATGAGCTTAGTCACATGTGCAATGTGTAATTATGTTATCATAATCATCTTTGCAGATGTATTCTATGACTTGGCCTCCCGATGAGTCTTGGGTAAAAGTGACTTTATGGACTTTATCAAGAAAAGTCAAATGGCATGCATTTTCATCTAGTTTTCTCTCAGTGCAGAGTCCGTTGAGATTTTCCTAGTTCATGGAGGAGAGAAAACATTTTTTTTCTAATTACTTTTATTTTGTAAACCCTCTCTTGTCTCAAATCTCTGTTACTGGTAATGCGATTCGCCAACGATTTGAACTGTATAATTTTTTACAACAAGACAAGGGGAATCGGGTTCTTATATGATAAGTTGAAATGTGATTTAATTAAAAAACATTTTATTTATACAAAATGTACAAATTGTTAAAAAAAAAATCTGTTTTTATTTAATAACTAGCTGTGCCTGGGGCCCCCACCCCTGACAAACATGCATTATATCATACTTTTGACATTTTAGACATTTACGTAAAAACTGAAAATATTGTATATAATTGTACATATTGGTATCTGGTGCACTGCAGTGTCTGTTTTTTTTTTTTTTATTTTTTTTTTACAATACACTTGAACTTGAACTACTTCCATGATGTATTCTCATCTATGAATGTTCCTTGAACCACGTATCTGCGAAAATCGTATCTGCGAAGTTTTATGTTCATAATTTCAGGCACTACCTGTACATATATATGGTAAAATATTTTTTAATGAAGAAAAATACACGAAGTAAATGCTGTTCAAAATCTGAAACACATATGAAGCAAAATGAGCTCTTCACTCAGTATGTTTACAGTACATGCACAGTTAAGAGGAGATATAGATAAAGCTTGACTAGGCTATTTAACTGGGTTAATGTCCCTCGTGGTGACCTAGAACATCACAGATCCAAACAGGTTAATTAGCAGCTAACTGGTAGCATGTTGGGTGGTGACAATATATACAACTTTACAGTGCTGTACACTTCATATGTGCTTCATGATTTACTTTTTGCACAACTGAGATGCAACTCTTGAGGTTGTGGTGACTGAAGTGAGATGCCATGTTGTTAGTGGCTTCTTCCACTGTTGCACATTTTGTTTAACAGGGGCAAAGCACGTCAAGATCAATTTCTGTGTCTGACTGAGGTCTATGTGTGGGAGTAGCTTAACGCTAAACAGCATCATCTGGGTGTGTTAGTCCGACTTTAATTCAGTACAATAAAGTTCTACATTTATTTTAAAAGTCCAGTTTTAGTTGGACTAAGACAATTCATGTAAACATACTGAGTGAGGAATATGCTCATAGAAAAAGAAGGTAGAAATATCACTTAAGAAATATTAAATTATTTAAAAGTCAGAAGAATCAACAACCAGAATTACACTTTTGCATTCATTCCACAGACAGAATAAAAAATAAATAAATGTAAAAAAATGCCACCACCAAAAAATGTTAACTCTGATAAGTGATGTACAGTTTCTTGCATACAATATTGCTGGTCACTACTATTGGCACCGCCGGTTAAGATGTGTTGTTAGGCTTCTAATACACATATTTTTATTTAAACAAAATCAAACCACAATGCGAAAAGAGAGAAAAAATATCCAAGCTTTAACTGAAGTATAATTATTCAGTGGAAAAAAAAAATCCCACATTAAGATTTGTTTTTTATTATTTTTTTATATGAAATCATGTGTGCCACAATTATTGGCACCCCTGATGTTAATACTTGTGAATTGAAAGTTTCTAGATACTCTGATCAACTTTATAAATTACAGTAAAAAAAAAAAAAAATAGTGGTTCAATTACATTTATTTCATTGGAATTGTTAACGGTGCCAATACTTGTGTCACAGGTGATTTTATAAAACCAATAATTTTTTATTCATGGATTTTTTTCACTTGAGTTAAAGGTTCGATTTTTCTACAATTTGCAGTGTGAGATTATGCTTATGCAATAAAAAACAAATTTATTAGAAGCCTAAGAACACATCTTAACAATAATAATGACCAGCACTACAGAAACATTTTCTATTGCTATTCCATATGACAGGATGAAACATGGAGGGGAGAAATTATTGATGTGGTGGCCTTTCATACCACAAAAGTCATTGTGCACATTCACTCTGTCAAGCAGAAAAAGAGAAGAAAAAAAAAAACATTCATTACATTGTGCAAAAAAATAACAGCACCATTTCAAATTGAACACATAACATCACCGTCAAAGTGGGATTTTTGAACAGAACACAGTTCTAAAGTACAAACTCCCTTTATTTCTCTATATAATGCCCTGCTACACTAGTGCACTTATCCCAGTGTTTCACTAGTACTTGGACACCATCAAGTTTTCTCAGTATGCCGGTGCCATGATCAGGTTGCCTGTCTGATTCACATCTGAAATGTCATTTTCCCAGGAGCTCCTTTAATGGCCCAAACATGTGGAATTGGCTTGGAGTGAGGTCAGGACTATATGGGGGATGTGGCAAAAACTCCCAGCCGAGTTCCCATAATGTGCAAGTAGTGTTGGTGAATGATTGTGTGTACAGTTCACACAGACAGATGCGTCTCTTCTGCAAGTTGGTGACAAATTATCAATTGATTTTCCAGGATCAGGTGTTCCTCTGAATGTTCGCGACCGCAGTAGGCTACATGGCTGGGATCATCAATTACAGATGTACAACCTTTAAATCAAATGTTTTAAAGTCGCTAAGAGTTTCATTACTGCGTTTGAAGTTGTCTGTAAATATCAATCACTTTTATTCATGAATTCCCGGTTTGACTTAAATACCCCTTGTATTAAGTATTCTTAATTACAAATTATAATATAAAATTATAAAATCTAGTATTAGAAATCTAAATATCATCTACTTAAAAGAAAATTGTATGCATTAGTAACTGTTTTTGCCGATCAATAAAAAAAGAAAAAAGAAACAATATTACAAATATTGCATTTGGATTATATAATATTTGTTTTTAGTTAAAAATTATAATTACTGAGAAATTCAAAACAACAACAACCAAACAAAAAAACCAAAGTCAGACCCAACCATAATTAGTTGTCCTGGGACCCTTCAGATTGACTCCTGACAGTACTGGAGGTTGCCAATGGGTTGCGGGAAAAGCACAAAGCACACAGCACTTTCCTGTACTTCTGCCTGACCTGGAAATAGACGAAGAAAGATCAAAATAGTCAAATATAATTGTAAAAGTTTAAATCCCCTTTCTATTTGACCCTCTTTTTGAGGCCATTCTCATACTTTTAAATGGTGATTTATATCACTTAACAGATTCAGGACTTTCCGTGTCACTTTATCTTGCGTACAGGTTCGGCAGTGACCGAACCCTCAAAAAATTTCAGTAAATGTTTTATATAAGTATAAACAT
>QNUK01001397.1:0-5000 GCA_013621035.1 Clarias magur | reverse complement strand
ATTTTACTGTCAGGTTTTAAGGACTCTGAGAAAAGTGATATGTCGAAAAGACAGAGCTTGTAAACCGAGTGATTCATAAAACTTTTTGATACCCCCTCATACCCTATTATAGGCAGAAAAGTATGTGAACATCTGATCACCATAAGCAGTGTTTTCTTAACATCTGAGGGACAGTGGTGGCTAAAATGATTAATGCTTGGGGTTACTGATCAGAAGGTAGGGGTATTCAAACTGCAGCACTGCCAAATTGCCACTGTTTAGCCCTTGACCAAGGCCCTTAACCCTGTCTGCTCCAAGGGGACTATATCCTGGCTGATTCTGTGTTCTGTCCCCAGTTTTCGTCCTGGGATATATGAATAAATAATTTCACTGTTCTCTAAGGGTATATGTGACAAATAATTAAATCATAATCTCCTTCCAAAACCATGAGGTTTAATATGGACTGAGTTGGTTACAACTTGTGCAGGATACTTGAGTTCTTCCACTCAGACCTTAACACACCATGGTGCCATGGAGCTGGCTTTAAGGATCTCACAGGTGCATCATCATGCTGGACCTACAAGCATACAGCATACAGAGTCATCCTAGACAACTGTGTGCCTCCAGCTTTATGAGAGCTTGGGCAAGAACCATAGATAAACAGATATAATGGTCAGGTGTTGGTAAAACCTGGTCATATGGTTTATTCACCTGTGATTTGCAACTAGACAATAGTCAGAGCTATGATTACACTCACTCTTCATCGACATAACCTTTAGGAAAGCAAACACCAGACATGCCCAGTACTCCCAGAGGAATAAGGTATCCAATCGCAGTTAACCACGGCCAGCTAAGCACCTCCCCCGGGTTTGATCTGGTCTCTAACAGGTTCTTCATAAAGATGTAGATCAGCACAGCTTCAATGAACAGCCACACAAAAATGGACATTAAGAAATACCACTGGAGACCAGCCAGTGCTGCACGCAGTTGCTAGAGAGAGAGAGAGAGAATCTTAAGAAACATCAAATGTGAGAAATAAAACACTTTCTACCATTATAGAAGATGATTAGTGTTGCTATTAGATATTCTTTCTATACTATAAGGTAAACATGCTTATGGAATATGTATGTGATAAAACTCGCCAGAGGGTGTATATGGGCCAGGAAAAGAGTTCTGATCAGGCTGAGAAGGTAAAACAGGAAAAGGTTTATACACAGGTTTATCAGAGCTGCGTTGGTCACTGGGTTTCGGGAACAAAAGCTGAAAGTCAGTATAGACAATATCAGGAATATGAGTCCTACTATGAGAGCCACTGCAATGAGCATGATCATGACCCGGTCACTCTGCAAAGAAACAGTGTGGCTACAATAAATGCTTGTCATGAGTTAAAGGTACAGTAAGAGAAATGTTAAAATATTTGTCTCCTTTTGTTATTTTATTTTTATGAAATATATTTTTGTCCTGAGCATGCCACATTTTCTCTGTGCTATAATATGATTGTAATATATATATATATAAACACAGGGTGCCTAAGACTTTTGCACAGTAGTGTAAATTATGATCTCTTACCCTGCATGGTTCGGTCTGCATGATGAGAGCAAAAGTCGACAGCTGATCACAAGAGCACACTGTGTGAGTATTGTTAGTCTGTATGACGCTACAAATGTCGTCCTGGAGAGTAGCCGTGCCTTTATCCCAGTCCACACAGTAGAGGATTCCTTCAGGGTCTAACTCCTAGTTAGATAGAAGAAAGGGAGCAAAATGAAAATCTGAAACGCAAGTTTTAAAAAATAATCCTTCCTCAAGAAAAGGTGATGTACAATAATGTGTTTGAAGGTGATGTTGACAGCTTTGGTGAGGTTTGTGTTGGTGGTTTTGAGAAGTGACACCGACACCACGGTGGACATCATGGTATCATTTGTGCTTGTACTTGTCTGGAAAGTAGGTTTCAGGAGGTTTCCCAAGTTGGTGTAACTCAGGAAGGCCACAGCAGCTGATCCTGATATAATAACAAAATCTAATTAAGTTTTTTTTAAAAAAAAGGTATATATGAAAAATATTTTCTAATATAAGTTCTTCAACTTTTAGAACATGAATGATCATGGTTTCCATCATGGTTTCCAAAAATTTGTTGCATATATTGAAGCCAAAAATGAAAAATCATGTTAGCATTTCTTCAAACGCAATCTTAAAATGTGGAAGGTTGACTAGCTTACCATTGTTTTGCTTTGAAATTTGGACGAGATCAATATCCACCGAAGCTTTTTCTGTACTAAATCGAGGAATTTCACTGGAGCTGACGTTAGGTCCAGCCATCAATACTTGAACCTCTAGAAAAATATAAAGTTAGTGAAGTTCTAGCTTGCTTATGTCCGAAAATAGTTTACACTAAAAGTGTTTAAACTGTAGCTGAGATGCTGGCAGTTGACATACCCAAATTTTGGAGAGACAAGCAGATTTTGCTGGAGGTATAACTAGTCGTCACCAGTGTTGCTGCCAGTGTTTGACTTACTTTCAATACCACATCTGCATATTGTGTTAGATAATTTGGGTCAAGAACGCTGGCTATCACAAGGGTTGTTAGATTCATTATGATGTTTAGATAATTTTCCACAATCTAATCAACAACCAGAGAAGTTCCCATGAGTACACATGCAAGTTCAAACATAGAACGGTTACTGTCTAAAACAACTGACAATACTTACAATTGGGAAATAAAACACCATCAATGTGTCTTACCTTTTGTGGTAATTTCTCAGGTATGTAAGCATGTATTTGATTCAGGAAATTCTTTGCACATGGCCCCGTCAAATAACCCTACACAAAATAAAGTACGTACGTATGCCATTAGGATAGAGATGATAGAAGCAGCATGCTGTTAATGATTTAATAAGAAATAAATTAAGTACTTTCTAGAGTTTCCACTTGAGTCTATGATTATTTCAATACAGTTTATTATATTATTTATTACACTTAATGTCATATGAGCTGTAGTGTATGAACTTCAAGATTAAATAATGACACATAATTGAACATAAGTCTTTGTTTGTCTTGAGTCAGGACAAGTAAAGGGGGATTAAATTAACAGCACAATGACATATTACTATACTAGCCTGAGGGGAAAACAAAAGAACTGTATTTCATTAACAAGCAAGAATCTTAAGATTCCCCCAAATTTATGATCTGGTGTTTTGGAGCACTTGAGGTTCTTCTCAGGTTATGACACCAATGGCCAGTGCTGGAGAATAGAAACGTTGCAGTGTGACAAAGTGGAGCAAAGTACAAGAACACAACCTCAAATGTGATATTGCTCTTATACAACAGTTCCACAAAGACCATTTATGATTTGTTTGTTTATTTGACTAGTTATTATGCTCCACCAACACATATCCTTCTGTGCCTGGAGAACCTAAGAAACCGTGACTGGAGGAGCTGGCGACCGACAGTTACGGGTGAAAGTAGTTTAAATTCTTACAAAACCAAACGGTGGCGGTGAGAAACATGAGATTTACTTTACATTTCCACATATTCCTCTTGAAAATATCAGCTTCTAAATTCTGTGTTCTGGGTTTGAACCCCAAATAGCCTTAAATGGAAAGCTAATGTGCTATATAGGGTGCACAGTCCCTTATCCCATACACCAGGTATTGACCTTGATCAGGGGGTAGACGCTAGTTAGCTTTGTAGCCATGATTTTAAATGAACATGGGCAGTTCAGAAGTGATCACAGCATGCGGTTGAAGATGACATAACATTATCAGATGTGTGTTGTTGTTGAAAGTAGGATGGTTTCATGGACTAACGTGTACATGCTCAGTAGGTTTACAGATCTCTTACAATGCATGGATTAGTCTGCATGATGAGCATGACAGAACCCACACGATCACATGAGCACACGGTGTGACTGCTGTTGGTCGCTGTAATATTACATATATTGCCTTCCCATGCATCTCCCTCCAAGTACATACAGGAAAGGATGTTTTCTGGTGGTAAGTCCTGGCCAAAAGAAAAGAAGGTAAGCATAAACAAGAATCTGTAAAGTTATTCATTTACTCATTGATCTTTATGGACACTTTATAATGATAGGGTTCTTGAAACAGGCACACTGGGTGCTAGACACTAATACATCTTGCTTTTCAGATGATTATTTGCAAATAGGGGCAGTTCACCAACTGGTTGTTTAATTCTGAATCTAGGAGCGAACCGGAGAAAATCCACATGGACATGGCAAGAGCATGTAAAACACTCTACAGTCTGTAAATACATGAGGATTGAAGCCTGGACCCTGAAGTCAGAGGTCACCAACACTACCTTGCAACCACCCCAAACCAAATACGATCATTTCAAACAATACTCTGAAACATACCTCTGAAGCAAGACTCTGTAACATACGTCCGGACATCTAGGACCATGACAATCAGATATATATTTGTGATTTTTCTTTATATTTTAAATGAGAAAGAAATATAATGATTTACTCTCACTCTTCTAGTTATTCTCTATAGCGCTTATCCTGTACAGGGTCATGGAAGGCCTCAAGGCTATTTCTGGGGACTAGGGCCACTACTGTAGGTGGGGGACACCCTGCATGGCATGTCAGTCCATTTCAGGGCACAAAATCAGTCATAACCACATTTACACACTATGGTGAAATGCCAATTAGTCAAATCTGCATGTCTAGACTTAATGTGACAGTGGTGTTCAGCTTCTGGAGCCATGTCCTTCTGGAGGATAATATCCAGACCTAAAGCCAACAGCACACTGTTGGACAATGGTGAAGAAGGCAGGAACAGTCAAAACCATATTCTGTACTTGATCATCAACAAGTCACAAACTGTACATGATCATCATAAAACAATCCAAGCAGTCATGGATCAAGTGAGTGACACCAGAGTACTGGAGATGTCTTTTTGACTCTTTTTGGATCCAGCATGTTTTGGTGAATGAGGGACTTCACACTAAATATTGATTGTTGTAGAGAAATTACATGAAGTAAAATAAAAGTAAAATATTATTATTAA
>QNUK01001396.1:0-64398 GCA_013621035.1 Clarias magur | reverse complement strand
TAATATAATGCGTTGGGATAAATATTTCATTATTCACATTCAATCTTTTGGTGCATTTTATGTGTTTTTGGAGACTCTTGTACTGTTTATTCTGAACTAAACTTTGGGGGAAACCCTGCCCTGTTGATCACCTGAGCGGAGTTCTGCGCCCCCTACTGTCTGTTAAGGAAACGCTCACCTGGACAAGGCCTGGCATTCTCACACTAATCAAATAAGCAATTGAATATTCATTACACATTTTTAAAAAAAACATGATGCATTGCAAAATGTATAATATTAATAGTCTGTGAATAAACATGATTTGATTAAAAGATGTAATGTGTCTTCACTAAAGAAATCGTTACAACAAAGATTTATAGATTATATGTACAGATTACACGTCTATGTAATCATTTATTGATTAAATATATTAGATCATTTACAAATTAATATTATGTTATATGACTAGTGTTAATAATTCATAGGCATGATGCACCTGATGTGTCACTGGAGCAGCCCCACCCTCAGAGGGTCAAAGGGTAGAGGAAGGGCAGGCCCTTAATAAAATCAACTACAGCTCTTTATTTACTGCTGTATATCATTTACGCTACAGTTTGTAAAAAAAACTTTAGGATGAAATAACTGCTGCTGTGCTGTGTAGAATTTCTAAAGTTAAACCAAATTAATTCATGTTTTTATTAATCAGTGAGTAATAACGTCTCGCATCACATGATCCGGTCTCAGCTACATCACACGCTGAAAAAAACCTGACGTTACCGACAGCTGAGTGAGCGGCGGCGCGCGACTTACTGAGCTCTCCCGCTCTCTTAGCGCGAGACAACCTTCAAAAGTCTGATGAGGTTCGTGGTGTTAAAATGCTTTGGCTGCTTCCCGCCTGGTGGAATTGTCTCGTTACACAGGCTGCAGATTCATAATGTCTCGTCTTTTTCACACAACACGTATGACTGCAGACCGGTGAAGACATTTTAACAGCGCGCAAAAAAATTGTCTCGCGAGTTTTGCGTCACCTGATCGGCTTCTCTATATCGACGTTATAGAGACTGAAGATCAAACTTCAGAAAACTATCAGCCGATTACGATCAGCGACCAATCGATCGGAGCATCACTAACACACAGGCTTACGGGAAGATTCTGAGGAGATTCCCAAGTGTGTGTGTGTGTGTGTGTGTGTAAAACACTTCTCCCCTGGGGTGTTTTCTTCTCAGTCCACATGTATGACACGTTTCGCTGTATACATATAAAATTTTTTATCGTATTGGCGTTTCGTCCACACAGATTCGGCGTTTTAGGAGACTGAAACCGCTATTTTTTGAAACCGGGTCCCAAAGTGGATAAATCTGAAAACGACACCCTTGCTGTTTCGTGTGTACAACCAATCCGTATATTTTGTGAAACGATGTCATGCGCATGCTCAAAGTCTTCTTCTCCGTCTCTATGGCAGAATCACAGCGCCCCATACTGGTCTGGCATACATACATACATACACATATATATATATATATGTACTACACTTTTTTCAGTGGTTTCGTGTGAATGCAGATATTTCTTGAGACGACGCTGAACGAGGAAAAAAAAATATCGGATAGGGAACGCACTGGCTTCATGTGGACGAGACATACACACATCAATCTACTCACTGGATAAAACCATGAACACGTCTCCTTAATGAGCTGCGCTGGGGTGTGTGTGTGTGTGTGTGTGTGTGTGTGTGTGTGTGGGTGTGCGCGAAATGCTGTGAGGATTAATAAAGCTCACGACTGCACTGTTCTGTTTACTAACTCTTTATTCTCACACACACACACACACACAGGTGTATCAGTGCTGTACAGAGACAGAGGGCAGGTTAACGTAACTCTTCAGTGGGGGGAGGGGCCTGATCTTACGCCCCGCCCATCCGCCCTTCCTCTTCCACAGGCCACTAGACGGTCTGATCCCCAGCCAGCGGTTTCTCCCAGCCTTCCCGATCACACGCTTATTGTGGTCGACATTCGACACTCGGCCCACCGTCGCCACACACGTCTCACACACCTGCACAGAGACAGACACACACAAAGACAGAGACACACACAAAGACAGAGACACACACAAAGACAGAGACACACACAAAGACAGAGACACACACAAAGACAGACACACACAAAGACAGAGACACACACACAGACAGACCGGTGCAGAGAGAGAGAGAGAGAGAGATCAGAGACCAAATAGTGCAAAAAAAATTCATTTACTAAAACAGACAGACGGAGAGAGACAGACAGGTGATCCAGCTGAAGATGTTCTAGTGTTCTGAGAACAGTTCTAGAATCACAGAACCAGAACGAGCCCAGAAGACAGAACTGTTTTGGTCCACTTCTAGAATTACAAACACACACACCAAGACAGAAGAGACAGCAGGCAGACGGATAGATGGAGTGTGGACACGATAGTTCGAGGGGATAATTCTGTTCTAGACCAATCAGAGAGCAGTTGAGTGTCATGTGACTGTGTGGGGGCGTGTCTTACCTGGATCTGCTGTTTTGAAGGCAACTGAATGATTGCAGTTCCGTTTACTTTACGCAGAAGAACACCACACGTCCCTACACACACACACACACACACACACAGTTTAACAAGAATCTCTCTCTCGTCTCTCACTTTCTCATCGTCTCTCCCCCCCAACCCACACACACACACACACACACACACACACCTGCCGCGCGGATGTACTGTGCTCCTTTCCCCGGCTGGAGCTCCAGGTTGTTGATGAGAGTTCCTACAGGAAGTGCTCCCAGTGGGTGGGCGTCACCCTCTTTGGCCAACACGGCCATCCGACCAATCACTGACGAGCTTTTGATCAGATCACCAGCCTGCATGTTCTCAGTGGCGATGATCCAGCGCTTACGGTTACCCCCGGCAACAAGAGCGATGTCACCTGACCTGAGGAAACAAACAAACTTGTACTCTGTCTGTCAGTAGATCCGTCTTTATCTGTCTTTTCTCTACTGCTCTCTCTCTCTCGTGTGTGTGTGTGTGTGTGTGTGTGTGTGTGTGTGTGTGTGTGTGTGTGTGTGTGTGTACCTGCAGGGGTCGTAGCGCACTTCTATCACTCTCTCCTCGATCTGCGTGTTGTTCTCCTTTCCCGATTCGAAGCGAAGCCGCTGGAAGTCAATCATCCTGTACCTCTGCTTGTGCCCGCCTCCAATACCCCGCCTCCGGATCCTCCCTGAAGGACACACAGTGGATTAGGACACGACCATCAGAGGACAGGCTGACTGCAGGCTGAGAGACAGACAGAGAGACAAGCGTACCCGTGTGGTCCCTCCCTCCGGTCTTCTTCATGCCGATTGGCCGGATGGTGTACTTATCCGTCTGTTTCCAGAAAGTCCTGTTCTGTGGGCGGGGCATGCTGGTGGTGAAGAAGCGAACAGGAGGCGGCCTCAGTAGGGTGACCACGCCCACCACACATCTCACAGCGGGGGGGGCGCAAACCTACGGGGAACAAGAAACATACACTAAATTAATTAATTCAATAAAGACGGAAACTGTTTAATCAAACTGACTTATTTACCTCAAGATTATTAAACTGTACCAGCTATACGAAAAAGTGTGTGTGTGTGTGTGTGTTTGAGAGAGAGAGACGCACAGCAGTACTAACCGGAGCGGAGAGAATCCTGGAGCTGAGAGAGAATGCTCCGAGAGCACGACACAGAGATGCCACCGACATCACACACTGAGAACGTCGACCTGCCACACACACACACACACACACACACACACACACACACACACACACACACACGTCTTACAGATGTGCACTTGTGTTCTGATGTCTCACACGACACCTCGCCATGTTTAACTCTGTAACTCTGTACATGACTCACATGACCTTCTCATTTCCAGAGACATAATTCGGGTAAATATTTTCATACATTTTTTCATACGATAATGAAATTGTATTAAAGCCCCTTATAGAATTAAAGTTATCATTACTTTTAAATCGTCTACATTTTACTGCTACTGAAATATGGGAATGACAGAACTTGACAAAAATGTTTTTAAAAGAACTTTAAAAGCAAAATTATTATTATTATTATTATTATTATTATTGTTGTTGTTATTGCTCACAGAAACAACCAAAAAACAACTATAAAAACATGTGACCTTATCAATTTGTGCTATGCGACACATAATTAAAAAAACTAAAATTTATTGAGTCATGTGTGTGTAGTTGGTTAAAATGAAATAAAATGCAGTTCATTATTTCCCAGGTTTTTCTGCATAAAGGATCCGTCACTCTATACTGAGCCACATTATATTATACTGTGTAAATACAAATGTAGCCACTCAAAACTACCGGGCAACTGGCATGTGAATGGCGTATGGCTGATGTGTGGCTGGTGTGATCACCCCTCCCTCTCCTGCCAGAAAGATTTCACAGTAAACACGCCCATTAAAGCACTATTTATTCATTTACCAACTGCCACCACTAGGTGGCACTTTGTTCTCAAGAAGCCATTAACAGAAGCCAGCAATTAACTGCTAAGTAGCAATCATGTGATTTTAACCCTCTTCACCAGAAACTGCAATATGGAGATGAAGATGACAGTTTAATGGACTTTTTATTCAGGGTAAGTGGTGACTTTTTTATATAAAATTTGTTTGGGTTAGTTTACAGTTTTTTTTATTTGCCTATTTTTTGTGAATCACCGGCAGCGCCAGCAGCGGTCAGATGTGACTTTTTGCCTCAAAAAGACGCTAAAGCTTCGGAAATATTTTAACTTTAATTAATATGGAGTTTTGTGAGCTCAGGGTATTTTTATAAGGAGAGTGTTTGTGTCCTCTGAAAATGACAGAGAATCTGACCGAGTGTTCTCTGGATTTAGAATAATTCATCTGCAGGTTGTTTCTGTGACTGGAATACAATATCAGTTAGTCCACGAGGGAAACGAGCTGGGGTTCGGTGTACCGGAGCTAGCAAGCTAAACACTCATCACCATGTCTGTCTCTTCCCCACTCTGGCCGTGACTTGTACACGGTAGCGCGAGCGCTTAGCTAACCAAAGTTGGATAAAAACCCTGAAGTGTTTAACAGTCAGTAGGAGCAGGTGAGCAGTCGGCCGCTTCAGTACTCGGTCAGTTATAGTTTGGCTTCAGAGTTGCACTAATGCTCGTATACGAGTGTTATGTCGCTTAACGCATTTGTATGAAACCGCATTGAATAAGTTCCTGTTAATTTAATGCAGACGTTAATACAGACAGACAGCGGCTAACGCTAACGCTAACACAGTTCAACGGTTTATTTACATTCCAGAATTCCTAAAACAGTATTTTACACACTCTGGTGGTGTATCGTCTTTTAAATTTCATCAAAAATAGATAATCTGTTAAGTGTATTTCTCTTTGTCATTAGTAGATGCTCTTGTTCTCTTGAACCCGAGCGCTGCAGCTCTGCACTGGCTCAGAGGGGTGACGGCTGGCCTTCTGGAGGAGCATCAACCACCTGAAGAGACACATTGGGGGAAACAAAGACTCAGCGTTTTCACACTGTGAACGATCTGTTCCGTTCTGTACCCGAGCAACTACAAAACATGGTAGATGTTCTCCATGGATGTTCTCCCAGACAAATCATCATTCAGTTTTCCATGAGGAAGTCCGGGATCATGTATGCAAATTGTCAAAAAATCTCCAGATTTGCAACGATCTCAGAATTGGTTTTAGTGACTTTTGTGAGGAAGACAGCGGGGCCCGCGCTCGGCTTCGGCCGAACGTTGAGGAGGTGAGGAAGAGAGGATTCAAACCCGTCTGCGGTTATTGATGGTCACCGTGTGATTGAGTATTACTCCCGACTGAGTGGCAGTCCAAAAAAAAAAAAAGAAAATAAAGGACTGTATATTGGAAATTGTGAGGATCTGGAGAAAATTGATCATATTTTCAGAATCAGGTTTTTCAGAGTCCTTTCTGCACTTAATTAAAAATTGGATCCCAAAAATTTACTAGAATTTTAAAGACATAACTGAAGCGGAAATATCGATAACTGAATTAGACATTGCTGTTTCTCACATGCCTAGCGGAAAGTCACCAGGTCCAGACGGCCTCACAACAGAGTTTTATACATTTTTGGGGGTCGATATTAAGGACTTGATATACGATGCTTTTAAGGAATGTATTTATAATTCTGTTTTGTCACCAACAATGAAACGGTATCATTTCGTTGATACCCAAACCTAACAAAGAAAAAATGTCCTTGGACAATTAGAGGCCCAGTACACTTCTTTGTTGTGACTATAAGCTTTTTGCGCTTGTTTATGCTGACAGACTAAAGACTGGACTCTTTAAGGTAATTGATGAAACTCAGTCAGCGTTTATAAAAAGGAAGATACATTCATAACCAAACTCGCTTAGTTTTAGATGTGCTTGATTATAATTCACTGATCTCTCATGATAGCTTTATTTTATTCCTGGATGTTTTTTAAACATTTGATTCTCTGGAACATCCCTTTCTGTTCAAAACATCATAACTTTTTGGTTTTGGGAACGAATTTCTGCAATATTATTCAAATGCTTTATAAGGGTATAAATAGCAGTGTCTCTCTCAGAAGCGGACTTTCAAGAAGGTTCTCGGTTAAACGGGGTATTCCACAGGGATGTCCAATCAGCCCACTTTTATTCCTCTTGTCTGTAGAATCGCTGGCAGTATTTATTAAACACTCCTCAGAGATACAAGATATTGAAATTTTGGGGAGGAAATTTATAATTGGCCAATTTGCTGATGAAACGGTCCTGTTTCTTAAAACAAGAATATGGTTTCAAAAGTAATCAATGAAATAAGCTAATTTTCTAAAACATCTGGACTGACTATGAATCGTACGAAATGTGAACTTCTGGCTGTTCATGGTTGCGACTTTTCCAACATAGTCGAAATTCCAGTAAAAAAATGAGATAAAGTATCTTGGTCTTGTGATTTCAAAGAACCCACACAACACTGAGAGTTTGAATCTTGGTCCTGAAGCTGTTCAGAAATCTTTGAATCATTGGCTTACACGTGATTTATACTTATTTGGCCGAATCTTATTGTATAAAACAGAAGGTTTATCCGTGTCATTCCCTTTACACTTCACCCAAAGCAATAAAATATTTTAATTCCACAATATTTCAATTTATATGGAGGAATAAACCTCATTACCTACGCAAATCTCAATTAGTCAAGGATTACGAAAATGAGGGTCTAAGAGCCGTGGAGCTCGAATCTGTAATCGCACCTTTTAGAATCAAATGGATGACAGAGTTCGTTTCTCAGCCTCACACTATATGGTAGCGGATCCTAATAACATTTTAACAAGGTTAGAGGTATTGAGTTCTTATTCAAATGTGATTTTCAGGTGTCTAATATTCCAGTGAAGCCATCTGACTTTCACAAACAAGCTTCGGGAAAATGTTATTTACCCACAATTTTACTCCACACAATCTGTTATTGTGGAATAACAGGGCAGTTGCTATAAACAGGAAGCAGACTGTCTATAAAGCAGACACGGTACAACAGTGGCGTAAAATCTGTTCTTGATTTATTGAGCTCCAGTGGTCAAATACTACCTACTATTTCATCAGGAATTATGGGGTTAGAATATCTAAACAAGGATATGAAAAAGTTTGCAGAGCAGCTCCTATTCCTCTTTTTCAAATATTACAAGGTTGTACGCAATTTTCTTGGGGAAAACCTTCTTTGCGTTCTTTAAAAACTGTGGATGTTAATTTATTAGACAAAAACTGCAATAACAGATTAATCAGTCTGGTCTTTAAACAAAAACATTTTGGAGACTTTACATCTTGTATTGTAAGAGAAAATATTGAAGTATCTTTATGGGGAAAAATCTTTTTTCTTTTTTTTTTATCATGTCCCATTGCCCCAAACATAAAAGCAACTCATTTCAGAAGTCTCGGCTACAGCTCACATCGATGACTCTCACATCCTTCACCGAAACGATTTTCATCTGATGGAGATTCCTGTGTATTTTGTTCATCTGAGACAGAAACTCTTGGTCATTGTTAATCTTGTACTAATTGATTCATTAAGTGGCGAAACTCCGTCCTTCAGCTTGTTCATGTGGAACTTTGTGAAATGCTTCCAGTCCTTCGACTTTATTAATGAACACGAGTAGAAACTATAAACCCAGTTCTGAATCCACGCGTTTTAAGGTCTCTGGGTTGTTGTTTGTTTGTTTGTTTGTTTTAAGGTTCTCCGAATGTTACTCCTGGTAAACATTTCTTTGGCATTATAGCTATTTTCCTGTGTTGTTTGTTTGTGTCCCCTGTCTTGTTGTGTAAATATCTGTTGATTTCTACACGCCACCGCTGCCGTTAGATTAGCCGTTAGCTCGCTTAGCTTAGCTTCTCCTCTTTTACCTGCGGGCCTTTAGACACTCTTTCAGACAGACAGTAAATATAAAGGCAGGAAATCCAGCAGAATGTGAGAGAACCGCGTGAAAGCTCACCTGCGCCTCAGGACATGAAGAAGCGACGCTCAGCTCGCGACGCCCTTCAGCACAGCAGCCGCCTGAACCGTCGCGGGATGATGACGTCAATGATTGCGTTCGCTGTGGTTGAGGGAGTGCCATCTGGTGGTCATACTCCGCACTGCAGGTTTAATATTCCCAATGCGTGCCAAACGGCCGGAAGTCCCCTGCTGTGTGCACTAGACAGGGTGCGCCGCCATGTTAAGTGTGATTCCAAACCGCAGGGAGCGAAAGTGCTCAGAACATCGGGCAGTGGTGACGTCAGCACTACCGATAATAAATACTGAATATTTATTGAAACAGAAACTGATACCGTTATAAAACATCTACTACTGAAACTCATTAAAAATGATTTGATTCATTCACAAGATGTACAGATGTTTATTTCTCAGATTTTCAGAGATTATTAGCCTATACACCACTTATACTGTGTCTTATTAATATGACGTCATTCTCGATAATAATGATATAAATGTATAAATCCTTTTTTGGGACTTCCGGCAAGATGGCGGTTCAGCACATGTGTTTTATACCGAACTGCCTTGTTTGTCCCCCGATTCTAATTTTAAAGTTAGCGAATCTCATTTACGCCTATTGAAAATAATACTTAAATATTGCTCCAGTGTTTTGTATCCTCAAAATGCTAAAATCAACAAACTTCCCACCCGAACGTCATCATCATCCCTCCGGCTCCTGGCTCGCGCTCAACCACGCCGCAAGCGACTCAGACGTGCAGACGTGCAGACGTGCAGACCGCTCAAACAGATAAACGTCGTGACTCGTCTCACCTCACCCCTACAACATCAATCACCATGATATAACCAAGATCTCACGAGGATGACATCACTAGTGCAACTCTTCTGCGAGCCATCACTACACTAACTGCTCGGTTTGATTCACAAGGTGAAAAATGAGAAGAGATGGCGATTCAGAGGCGTAGGAATAGTGTTATGATAGCAGAAACCTCAAAAGCTGTCAAATTCAATGCCACGGAAATGAAAGAATGTAAAGAGAAGTGCATAGAGACGAGTAACGAGCCACTCCAGGAATGAACTACGTCACACAAAGATCTCGCAAATAGGACAACCGAACTAGAGCGCTTTAAAAGAAGTTGGAATCTCCGGACCAAAGGTATGAAAGAGAAGAAGTGGAGCCGCGCAGGGAACTGATGGGTCTTATGGCTGAAAGTAGAAGACACAGTGTTGGCACGGTGCACCGAATCGGCAAGAGGGAACAAGGGAAACCACGGCGGACGAGGGACGAAATCCGGAAGTCAACTAAGACTCATCAGTCTGGCAGGTCCGCGGAGGTCGACTGACGGAGGATGTAACGAGGGAAGGCCGGCTGGCGCGCGGCACTGCGGCCTGTAATTGAGGAGGCGCGTAAAGCAGGAAAGACAGCGCACAACCGCGGTCCGTTCGGTTCCATCGAAGGAAAGCGCTTTGACGTTACCTGATCATCTACTTGATCTGAATACGGGTAGGAAGGTGTGAGATATAAATATTTGGAGACACTCTAGGTTGTAACGTATATTTCATGAATCTAGTTAAACCTCTGTTCTGTCTTCTACAAGTATTTGTCTTACATTTAACAGTTTTCTTCTCTCTTTATGTTTCCTGTTGCCATTTTCTTTAATGTCATTAAATGTCATTCAAAAGAAAAGGAAAAGCAATATTCTTATTCTGTAACGGTTCACACTGCATATTTCTACAGGAAACGCACTCTAATGTGACTGACACTGCTTTTTGGTCTACCCCATGGGAGATAAGATGGCACTTAGCCATGGATCCCCCCACGCGCCAGGTACTGCAGTTTGTTTAATAACCGTCCGGGGAAAATAGTTGTTTCCAAACCTGGTCCCGATGGACACCGGTTAGCGCTTGTCTTAGAGGTTGAACATATTTTATTCATTCTGGTTAACATACAGTATATGGGTACAATAATCCTACACTGAAACAAGATCTACTTCCAGAAGTTTCTTCTGTAAGCTCTGACTCTCGACTCTATGCAACAGATAATACTGTGGAGGAGGAGACGTCAGCGATCGCTGTCCCGGACGAGAGGCACCACAGACGTCCTTCCCAAACCAAATCCTCTGCTTTCCCACTTCTGCACTAAATCAATAGACGTGTGGAGATACCGAACCTCCATCCTAACGGCAAACGATCCTCTTGGCTTAGATCCAATGCGTCCAGCAACTCAAGAATTGGTTCTTTTCTTATTTCAGGTGACTTACTGCAGTGTTTCAGCAGCTGCTTGGACAGACCATTGTGCCATTTCTTTATTAGTCAAAGCGAACCACGTCACCTCAGGAAATAATTAGTTCTGATTTACTCAGTAATGAGAGATTCTGTAATAAAGTAAAAGATTTAATTTTGAAAATTAAGGACAGTGTTGATTATAATTCCCACCAAGCAAAATGCAAAATTTACTGTAAAATAATTAGTAAAACTCTCGCCAAAGTCAGGAGACAGCAGGAACAGAATATTAGAAGTGAAATGAACAAATGCTGTTAAACGCAGAATGATCTCTCTACAGTCAGAACTGGACAGTCTTTACTTTAAGAAAGCCAAAGGTGCATTTATACGCTCTAGAGCTACATGGATAGAAGAGGTTGGGAAAAGTACGATTAGAAAAAAGACGACAGTTAAATAATTCAGTTCTTTCACCAATTATTAATGATGATGAACGACAGATCCGACTTTAATAGGCAAAGAAATCTATCAATCCTACAGTGACTTCTTTTCTCCCAACTTCCTCCCAATAGACTGTAATAATGTCTTTGATAAACTAAAAAATTTCGTTCCCCACATTGATGATAACTGGAAAAATCTTTGTGATGATGACCTGCATATTGAAGAACTTGACGCAGCGGTTCAAAACCTGAAGGTAAACAAAGGCCCTGATGGTCTCACAGCTAATCTCGATACGTTCGTTTGGACTGATGTCAGGTTATTCTGATTTCATGCTTTTACAGACTCTGTTGAAGATGGATCCTTAGGCTCTTCCATGACTCAAGGGCTGATCACATTAATCCCTAAACCAGAGAAAGATCTGAGATACGTATGTGGATGACTTTCGCCCAATCACATTGCTCAATCATGATTACGAAATCTTCTCGCATATGTGTGTTAATAGATCAAAAGTGGACATTAATAATCTAATTAGCGAGTCACAATCAGGCTTCCTGAAAGGGACGTCTGTTCATAATAATATACGGTTGGTGTTGGACTTGGTGGAATACAGTCACTTAATCGAGGAGGATGGACTCATTCTGGTTTTGGACTTCAGAAAGGCCTTTGATATGATAGAACAGAACATTCTTTTTAAATCTTTACAATATTTTGGGTTTGGTGAGGAATTTATCAGTTCTATAAAAACGATCTAGAAAGATATGAATAGTTCGATTCCTCTCCCTTTTGGTACTGTGCATTAGTACTATACACAGGGTAGTAAGATTTCTGATTGGCTGCCGTGGGATAAGGCAGGGATGCCCTTTACCTCCTGCAGATTTGCTCTCCATTCTACTGAATCAGGATTTATCAGCGAAAAAATGAAACATATTTGGGAAAACTTTAACAATTAGTCAGCTAGCAGATGATACTTCAGTCTTCTTACAAAACAAAGCTTCTCATGAATAAATTCATTCTGTAAAGCGTCAGGGCTTCAACTACATTTGAACAAAAGTGAACTTATGGTCCCACACTCCCGTCAGGATACGACAATATACAATATTCCAGTAAGAGAGACGGTGAAATGTCTAGGTATTTCAATTTCCAAAGATTTGAAAATAAGCTACACAAAGCCAACGCTTGAATCTTGAGTTGCTGGTCGCAGAGAGACACATCGATCTTTGGTATCTAAACTGGAATATTTATCTAGACTGATGTATCCAGCTCTGGCTTTGGCCCCAACATCAGAGTTTATAAAAACTTCCAAGCAAAAAATGTGTAACTTTACTTGGAGGCACAAAACTCATTACATTAAAAAATCGGATATTATTCAATCATATGAAGAAGGCGGTCTGAATGTCACTGAATTTGAACATTTTGTTAAAACTCAAATGGCTCCAGATGTTTCAGGTGATACTGACAGCTTGTGCTATACAGAACCTTCAGCGTTGTTTGGGAAATCATCCGTTTTCTTCTCAGACGTGATTATGATCTACCTAAACTTCCAGTGAAGTTATCAGCATTTCACCAACAAGTCTTATTACACACACAGCTTTACACCCCACAACACTCCTATTTGGAATAACAAATATATTTTACACAGAATCAAATCCCTATTTCATGAGGACTGGGCTGAGAGAAGCATCTGGTCGATACTGGACCTAATGGATGATGGTGGTAATATTCCAGACCACAACTCCTTCAGTCTAAAACATGGATTTGCTTGTCATCCAAAACAGTTCTTTACTCTTATTAATGCAAAACCTTCAGGTATAAAGATGTTAATCAGATGTTCCCTCTCATTCCAAACTTAATGCAGTCCTTCCCTCATTATATCACTCTCCGCTCAGCATCGACAGCTCTTCTTTTTGTTTTTTATACAGTCTCGCACCCGAGTCTCCGTCAGTGGACAGTGTGTGACCTCGACACGGTGCACTTCAGGTTAGGTGCAGTGAAGTCTATATTCACCAACTTAACCACTTGAAATGCTTCTGTAACTGTTCTCACGAGGTAAACATGCCACAAACAGCTCACGATTTTCCAGCTTTCCAGCTTGTGAGCAAAACCAGAGAGCTCAGGTTGCCGTGGTAACCAAGAGGCACGGCGCTGCATGGGTACCAGCTGTAAGATGGACAAACACCTTGAGCAACGTTTTCTGAGACATGTCTGTGTGTTTTCATTGCTTTCCCACACAGGTGAGTTATCACACACACACACACACACACACACACACACACACATTACACTTTGTACTTGAAGGCTAATATATACATACAGAACTAATAAAATACTGTAATTCTGTCTGATTCTGTCTAATCCTGACTGAGTCTCGTCATCACACGTCAGACCCTCAGGAGTCATGGACGGCGAGCTCTCGCAGGGACCAACACACACACACACACACCTGTGAGCTGCAGTCGAGCTGCTCGGGGATCAGGTGTACACACCGCATGCTGCATTAACAGCGTTGTTCACGCGCTCCGTTTAAACTGTAATAAAGGAGAGAGCTCTGTTTCCGCTCCGATTCTCTGCTTCTCCAGTCCTGCAGTAGTGATGTGATGGGACCTGCACCGTGTTTATCATTTTACTTCTGTTACAGAGTCTGTCCTATCACCCAAAATGCAATGCGTCATGATGTCATTCGCTATATTTATGTCCTCACTGTCTGGTACTGTCCAGATGAGTCTGGTTCCGCTAAAGCAGTTTACTGGGCTGTAACGGACCTGCAGATGGGCCTCGAGAAGGCCATGCAACAGCAAAAAAGTTCTTCATTTTCAGTTTTGTAATTAGATTTAAAATTCCCATGAAATATTTCCGATTGAATGTTTCCATTTAAAGCGAGACCCTAACTAATAAAGCAAAGCCAGAGGATTTAAGCAGTTGATCAGCTCTGTGATGAAGCTTGGGGTGGAGCTTCGTTAAGTTTGGGAACGGCTGCTCTACAGGTTTCTTCCTCATGTCGTCTCAGGGACTTTTCTCTCTCAGCACTCTCACCTCTGGCTGACTCACAGACACACACTCGTCAAACTATGGATGTCCCCCGATTAAAGCAGTGTACAAATAAAACGGAATAGAATTCATTCCAGTGATAACAACCGTGTGCGGATAGGAGTGTGTGCCAGTGTGTGTGTGTGTGTGTGTGTGTGTGTGTGTCTCAGTGTGACTTGGTGATCTCCAGTAATGTACAGTACACCTGGTCACTGCGCCGCTCTCGTTATGATCCGTCCCATTCTCTGTAGCCACGCCTCCAACATGGCACCTCTGTGATGTCACAGGTGATGAACAAGCGCGACTGACAAACACTGATTTATTTTTTTGGAGGTCTTATATTCAAGATATTAACTGCCATAAAGCCTAAGAAATATTGCATCTCTAACAAAATAAAAGATGTTCATTTTAAGATTCTCCACAAGATTTACCCGGAGAATTCAGCTTTATCTAGATATTTGAGGTAGAGAATAAATGTTCCTTCTGTGGTACATTAGATGAAACTTTGATTCATTTCTTTTTGAGTGTGAGAAAACAAAAAAAAATCTTAATTCTTTTCATGATGAGAATTTGGAAAATAAACCGCTTGAATTTGTAGTTAATTATTTTGTTTTAAATGCAAAATACTTTATACATAAACAAAGACTTAGAAAGGAACAGTTCTATTTCCCTCTTTTCATTATAGGAATGACGTCGTGGCTTATTAATTCTCTTAAACTAATTCGACTTAAGAAGAAGAAGAAGAATAGACTTCGACATTATGACGACATTATTTTTAATTGAAGTAATGCGTCTCCTGCCACCTTTTTTCTTTTTATTCTTTTTTTTTCTTTCACTAATCATCATATCGATGCTCTCGTGTCTTTTACCCTTTTTTGGACTGTCAGTTTCTAGTTCCTTGGCCTTTGTGGCCTTTGTGGCCTTTGTGGCCGGTGTGTCCGGTGTGTTGTCATTAATGTTTTTGTTGTTATTCTTAATGTGTTTTGTAATTTATTTGCATTGTTTCAATAAAAATAAAATAAAAAAACAAACGCTGATTTATGAATCACAATGAAATGTAATATTTATTAACACTCCCCATCTGACACGTGGCTCAGCACACAACAACAACAACAACAACAACAACAACAAGAATAATAATAATAATAATAATAATAATAATAATAATAATGATGATGATGATGATGATGATACTAAACACCTTCATGCTCGTTTCGCTGGTGAGATCTGCGATGGTATTGACGTTATTAGATTGCGATGTGGGCGGGGTTTGTGCTCCAGATATGCGCTTTAATCCTCCTATTCAGACTCAATCCAATCTGGCAACCCGAGCGCGAGCGGTCCTGTCACATCGTCACAGTTCTCACACACACACACACACACACTGACATCCCGGTACCACCGGAACCACCGGACAGACATGAGCACACGGCGGGAAGAGCAGAGAGAATAAACAGAACACACACACACACACACACACGCGCGCGCGCGGTGCGGAGATGATGATGAGTCTGGACCGGTCCGGGTGTGAGGGGAAGATCGCACCCGAGAGCGGTACCGGCGGGGTGCGCGCGCGTGAGATCCGCTCTCATCACCACCATCCTCATCATCACCGTGACGGCGCGCGCGGGCCCGACGAGCTGCTGAGGCGCGCGCTGGACTTTAAGACGCAGGGCTCGCAGTGTTACCGGGACAAGAAATACCGCGAGGCCATCGGGAAATACCATCGCGCGCTGCTCGAGATCAAAGGACTGGGCCGCGCGCTCGGGCTCGGGGACACTGACGTCACCACCAGACCCCCCGGCAGGGCGGGGCTAACCGAGGAGCAGCGGGGGGCCGCCGAGAGCGCAGAGCTCGAGTGTTACAACTGTTTGGCAGGTACACACACACACACACACACACACACACACACCATACACACACCAGACATCATACACACACCATACACACACACCACACACACACCGTGTGGAGACTGGGGACGGTTCCACTTCACCATGAAGACGCTCCTGTCCTCGGCTGATACACACAGCTGTTCTCTGAGGACTCGTGACTGCAGTCTCTCGATAGTTCAGGACTGGAGTTTCCTACAGTCTACCTGAGTCTCCAATAACCAACTGGACTCCATATGAACTTAAACACGTCTCCTGTTCTACTGACCTTGCAGCCTCCTAACACACAGTATGAGTGCAGATCAAATCCCTGCTGTCCGTTATCACCCAGATGAGGATGGGTTCCCTGCTGAGTCTGGTTCCTCTCAAGGTTTCTTCCTGTCACCATCTCAGGGAGTTTTTCCCTCAGCACCGTCGCCCTCGACTCGTTCATCAGGGATCATCTGATCATTCTGACTCACACACACTCACATCTCATACACACACTTTAAATAATTTACTTTTGATTGTGTAAAGCTGCTTTGCGACGATGACAATTGTTTGTGTGTGCGTGTGTGTGTGTGTGTGTGTGTGTGTGTGTGTGTGTATGCGCAGCGTGTCTGTTACAGATGGAGCTGGTGAATTATGAGCGGGTGAAGGAGTACTGTCTGAAGGTTCTCAGGAAGGAAGGAGAAAACTTTAAAGCTCTGTACCGCTCGGGCGTGGCCTATTATCACTTGGGAGACTATAACTCTGCTCTCCACTACCTCCAGGAGTCCCACAAACAAAGTCCCACAGGTCATAACACACACACACACACACACACACACACAGAGAGAGAGCAAGTGACAGTAGTGTAATTAACAGGGGTGAGAGTAATGAATACAGGATTAAACAGTATAGATGAGTGAGGGAGTGAGTGAGGGAGGGAGTGAGAGAGGGAGTGAATGAGGGAGGGAGTGAGTGAGAGAGGGAGTGAATGAGTGAGTGAGGGAGGGAGGGAGTGAGAGAGGGAGTGAGTGAGGGAGGGAGGGAGGGAGTTAGTGAGGGAGGGAGTGAGTTCGTGAGGGAGGGAGTGAGAGAGGGAGTGAATGAGTGAGGGAGAGAGTGAGAGAGGGAGGGAGTGAATGAGTGAGTGAGGGAGGGAGTGAGAGAGGGAGTGAGAGAGGGAGTGAATGAGTGAGTGAGGGAGTGAGGGAGTGAGAGAGGGAGTGAGTGAGGGAGGGAGGGAGGGAGGGAGTTAGTGAGGGAGGGAGGGAGTTCGTGAGGGAGGGAGTGAGAGAGGGAGTGAATGAGTGAGGGAGGGAGTGATTTAGTGAGGGAGGGAGTGAGAGAGGGAGGGAGTGAATGAGTGAGTGAGGGAGGGAGTGAGAGAGGGAGTGAGAGAGGGAGTGAATGAGTGAGTGAGGGAGTGAGAGAGGGAGTGAATGAGTGAGTGAGTGAGGGAGGGAGTGAGAGAGGGAGTGAATGAGTGAGTGAGGGAGGGAGGGAGTGAGAGAGGGAGTGAATGAGTGAGTGAGGGAGTGAGAGAGGGAGTGAATGAGTGAGTGAGTGAGGGAGGGAGTGAGAGAGGGAGTGAGTGAGGGAGGGAGGGAGTTAGTGAGGGAGGGAGTGAGTTCGTGAGGGAGGGAGTGAGAGAGGGAGTGAATGAGTGAGGGAGGGAGTGATTTAGTGAGGGAGGGAGTGAGAGAGGGAGGGAGTGAATGAGTGAGTGAGGGAGGGAGTGAGAGAGGGAGTGAGAGAGGGAGTGAATGAGTGAGTGAGGGAGTGAGAGAGGGAGTGAATGAGTGAGTGAGTGAGGGAGGGAGTGAGAGAGGGAGTGAATGAGTGAGTGAGTGAGTGAGGGAGGGAGGGAGGGAGTGAGAGAGGGAGTGAATGAGTGAGTGAGGGAGTGAATGAGTGAGTGAGTGAGGGAGGGAGTGAGAGAGGGAGTGAATGAGTGAGTGAGTGAGTGAGGGAGGCGTGAGAGAGGGAGTGAATGAGTGAGGGAGTGAGGGTGTGAGTATGTTAAACTCTTACTGATACTCTTCTGTGACTGGGTGTGAATGTGGGCGTGGTCAGGCAGCTGCTCTCTCCTCAGTACTGCGCACCGTACAGACCCACTCTCACCCACGCTGAGACACACAGTTAGTGTCTTTAACCACTGGACAACACCTGGGACACGCCCAGTCACACTTATATTTACACAGCACAGTGCTGTTACTGTCTATTATCATCACTCGTGGAATAACACCACTCGGCCAGTCAGATTACTTTTTATGATTTATTATCAGATTATAGAACGAACTGTTGTATAAATGAGATACACATCTCTGCTTACATTCTGTACATAAACAGTAGCCTGAGGGCGTTTTCTCACTGGGAATTCCCGACCCCTCCCCCGCAATCCCGCAAATGCACATTGTTAACATCGGTTTAGATCCCGGGCACACTTGCGTATTTACACAGCCAGAAGCAGTAGGTGGCAGTAGATACATAGTTGGTTTGTCTTTCACTAACACGGAGAAAGAAGAAGAAGCTTGCGTCATACCGCGCGACATGGAGTCACCACTGTTACTGCGGATGTTTTGACTATTTTTGAGGCAAAAACAACAGCTTTCCCAACAGCTTAACCGCCTTGCTACTTGCACATCTATCGCGCAGTTCACAGGATGAAAAGTGTTGTTCTGCGCCGATACGCCAAATTTGGAAGAGACAAGAGGAATTTTACAAAGGGAATGTCTTTATAACTCTACTCGTAGACTGCAGCGCGCGGTGAGTAACCTGCTGTCGTCTAGATTCTCTTCTCATTTCCACAGTGAAATTAAACACACTAAACCCGTTAAGTTTGTTAGAAAAATGTCTGTGTGTATGTAGATTGTTTTATATACAGACAGAGTTTGTACAAGAGGTGTGTGTAGTAGGCATTAGATAGCCGTTGTAGAATATCTTTTTGTTTGCCTTTTTCGTTAGTGCTCTCGTAAAACAATTTGAGTTGGTTATAGCACATAAAAATATATAATAATGTGGTAAATAGTGCAAAAAGGACTAAAGGCTAAATACAAGAAAAACAGTTACGTACTGTAAAATACAATACATTCTACAAATAGAAATTTTGGAAAAAGTTTTATTTTAGGCAAACTATTCGAGAAACCTAAATGTCCTACAAACGAATGTACAGAAGAATATAAAGGTTTAACAGTATGTGCAGTGGAGTATAAAAGGTAAGAACACAACTGGTTAATGGTTATTATATGGCAGACAGTATAATGTATAAAGTCTAATGAATAGCTTAGATATAATAAATGATAAGTACATAATCATCTACTTTCTGTTCTCTCTCAGTTGCGTCTGGATTGAAGGGAGGTCTGGTGTGTGGTGGCATCGTGACCTGGCGAGACCTGAATGGCTACGAAATTTTCACATGAAAGACAACATTCCTACGTCCTTTGGCCACATTTGACAAAAGATGCAACGCGGCTGAGAAGTCCAGGGCCTGTTGAGCAACATGTCGCTATATGCGTCTGGAGATCAGCCACAGATGTTGAATATCGGACCATTTCTCATTAACTTGGCCTTTCAACAGCTTGTGCCATAGTTAATCATGTTGCCTCTCTTATTGTGGAAAAATGCCTCACACCGTATATTAAAAGACCATCTGAAAAAGAACCTAAAGTCAACTTTGAAGGTTTTGGTTTCCTGCAGTGTGGTTGAGCTGTTGATGTGAACCACACAGACATTTTAGCTCCACCAGACAGTCCTGCAGATTACCTCTTACTCTACTCAGTAATTCTTCAAGGTGTGGTGGACCTATGAGCTATGACCTATGCTCAAGGTGGAGTTCAAGTGTGTGGAGTTCACACCAGAGTGTTGAGGAATTCCAGCGTTTCCCAGGTTCACAGAGCAGATTATGGGTGTTGATGTACCGGTGATAATGTTAGGTGACGCTGCATAGCCACGCCTTCCATGATTAATGAAACCGTACCCTGAAAGCTGCACAGCAAACCTTCAACTGCTGGCTCAGCAAAGGCACGGACGACCGTGGAGACGGTATTCGGCCGTGTCAAGGGAAGATGCTGGTGTTTGATGAAGAGATACGATTGTCACCTGAAGAACATCAATACCACCATTACGGCCTGCTGCATACTTCATAACTACTGTTGTATGATGAAGACTCGGATGTTGTTGGAGACAATGAACTGAACGAGATGCCATGTGCACCATTCTTCCACACCTTCTTAAGTGCGAGCTTTCAAACTTAGCTGAGGTGCAGGAACCATGTCATGTGTTTTGTGGACTAAACATTGAAGTGTCTGTTGCATTTTTTTAAACAATAAATTTATTCTGTAACAGCCAAGACGAGCGTGGATCTGCGTGATGTAAACAGACAAATGACCGATTAACGAGTGCAAAGTAAACCAACATTGAGCAAGTGTTCTAGACACATCATGTTAGAATACAAACAGTGCAATGGAAGAAACTAGACTATAACGTAATACAGAACCAAAATGTAAACTGTACGTACAATAGTAGGAGTTCGCAGTGTGCAGGAGGGCCAATGAGTATGAAGGGTAAACGGTACTTGAGGTAAATTACAACTGAATATTAAACAATAACCTGTATTTGTGACAGAACAAACGTAATCTCTAAGCAGTGCGATTGTCAGCCGAAAGGTTACGGTATGATGGGGAACTATTTGGTTCCTCTGTAGGGTGCACAAAGTAAGCTGGTGTGGCTGCGGGTCCCTGGCACTGGGCAGTGATGTGAAGCCATGTGGTGTCTTCAGAGCAGTGTGGTGGTAGTAGCGTGAAGGAGGAAGAGATTGCAGGTGCGAGGGTGTGTGGTGTCGGAGTGGAGGAGACAGTTAATAAGTCTTTCCATCATGTGCATCATCTCTACATGTTCCTCCCTCAGCATCTGGAGGCGATGTTCTTCCATCTCCATTTGAGCCTTTGTCCATGCGTCCAGCATTTCATTTACGAGCTCCGCTCTGCCAGCATGAACTCTGTGAAGTGTTTAATTTTGCATGTCTATGAAACATTCGTTTTCACCAGACGTCTCAGCCGGTGTCTCCTCAGTGTCTGTCCACAAGCCGAGATGAAAGCTAGAAGCTAGAAATGAACTGATGGTGACAACCATGATAGCATTGCTGGGAGGATGCTGGCACAAAGCAAATTGTTCCAACGTCCAAATTTTGTCACAGGAGTTACTTGGTAGTGGTGTAATTGTGTGGAGCTTTTGTGGATCATCAGCATCTCACTTTTTGTAAGTGTCTCTACAATGTATTGAGTTACAAACAGAAAGGTTATACATGAAAGAACCTTTAACTGCATTCCACTCGTTTGCACAGGGGAATTATCTGGGGCCGTAAAGCTAAGCAGACACCAAGGAGCACTCGGAGCTACTTTTGTTGTACGATAACGCCGAAGACTCGTCCTCACATTATATGCAATCCACTCGTTTTATGTTTCAAATGGACAGATTACCTAAGAACATGCGCAGGATATCTCCGAATTGGCTGAATAAAATTAAATTAAATAAACAATTCTGAAACAGACCCTAAAGGAAGCAAATGCTGTCTGGCTCAGAGAATGGACTTGATGTTGATGGGGATGGGGACAGCGGGGTTCTGGCTCTGCCCAATTTGGTTTGCTCGATGTTTTTTTGCAGATCATTTTGTCCACGGCATCATAACACTGAAATTGGTCTTTTTCATCAGTGGAGCTGCAGGACTTTACCAAGTGCATCCCGCGCGTTGTGGTACTGAAGCTGGATGTTGTGCGCGGCACTGTTCAGTTCTCCTGCTATAAATGTTCTCGGATACGTCCATGGATCTCAGAGTTTTTACATGGTTATACTCAGCTGCCACTGAATATTTTTCTCTGCTCAAATTTCAAACAGACATTTGACTTCTTCGTTGCTCCAAAGAGATCCCCTTAGCAGCCATCGGGTCGAATAGTGATCGCATCACATCACAGTAAACTTCCGCTTTTGAGCCACATTCACGCACGAATCGTTCCTGAGACCACCTCTGTCTGCAGCTCGGTCAGGGATCGTTTCCCGAGCGCGTTTGCCTGCTCACAGACAAAAATCAACTGGTCCCGGAACCCAGTGAGAAAACTCCCTGAATTACAAGGGCTAAAGCATTACACACACAATAATTCATTCGCTTATTTATGCCAGAAAACAGAGGAGACATAGGTGTGTGTGTGTGTGTGTGTGTGTGTGTGTGTGTGTGTGTGTGATTTGTGATTTTTTTTGGCCATCTTCCGTAACTAAATGTTTAGAAATAAACACCTCTTAGACTAACCCCCCCACCCCCCCACCCCCAATGACAACCCCCCACACCCCTGTTCCAGTCTTACTGTGATGTGTGTGTGTGTATGTGTGTGTGTGTGTGTGTGTGTGTGTAACAGATACCAACGTGATCCGCTACATCCAGCTGACTGAGATGAAGCTCCGCCGAATTGCTCAGCGAGAGAAGAAGGACCCGGTGTAGTTCACTTCACTGTCTTACCACTGCTGTTTACACACACACACACACACACACACACACACACAGTGTGATCTTTGTAACATTAATGTGGACTTCACTGATCACCGCTTCGGCTATCTGCATGAAACATCTGCGTGCCACTCACCTGTCCAGTAGTGCACACTGAGCCAGCGTCAGACGCAGACAGACGGGCAGACGGGCGGAGACGCAATGTGAGACAGAAATGAGAAAAGCACTGTTTTCTTCACCAGTCATCAAATGAAATACAACAAAACCTCAAGGTGCAGTGTCATACTGAGTGTAATAAAGTCTGTATTTGTGTTCTTTCAGTGTGCGTTACTGATTTTAGCTCACATGCTAGCTAAGAAAGCAGCTGACAAGAACCATAGTGTATAAAGAGACCTGGACACACCCTCAGTGATGCCAACCACACGGGTCGCGGGCTCATGGTTCGTCGCCATCTTGGCAGCAGTTGACTCCGCCTAACCACATCATCCATAAATGGCTGGAACAGACACATCTACTTACCTCAGGTGCCACAAGCTAGTTAGCTTAACTTAGCTTAGCTAAAATGCTAAGATGGCTAATGTTATTTTGCACTTGATTGAACTCGGTCGTCTGTAGCCCACACGCCGTCCCACGTGGACTCCTACATTTCTCTTGGTGAGTTACACTACAGCGATTCCAGTTAGCTGGTTAGCTTAAGTGACGTATAGCAAACGTAAAGTTAGCGGTTTGAGACCTGCACTGCAGCTGTCACTCAAATCAGTAGTTTTATAGTTTAATATCATTTAAAATTTACATTTTATACAGATTTTCTTTTTATACCAGGTTGTAATCATATTTATGTCTGTTGTAAAGGACGACATTTTAACATGGGGTTCTAAGATGATTGACTCAGTCAAACATTGTGTTTTTAGAGCCAGAGGTCGCCAACTGGTGACTGTTAAGACACAGTAGAAGTGGTTTCCTGCTTTCTGGACAAGCATGACTTCATAAGAACACAGATATTAGCCAGCATTAGCTAGCATAACACTCTGTGTGGGGCCTTCCGGTCTAGCGGGCTAGCCTGTGGCAGGATAGGAAAATATGGTCCCGGCGATAAGTTACAAAAGTGCCGATATAACTTCAGTTATTAATAGAAAAAGAACTTGTGTGTAAACATATGTCTTAAAGAGATGCTAGAAAAGTCATACACAATGTACAGAACACAACAAAAGAAAGGAAGACGATTTACTAGCCGTTAGCAACGTGAAGAAGGATACACGCTTAGATAAGGATGGAGACGCGAGTGGGAAGCCAACTTGGGGTCTAATTTTAAATGCGATAAGAGAATTCAGGACAGACGTCAAACATCAGATAAACAGTATAAGAGAAGACATTAACATAGTCTGCAAAAGGGTGGAAGAAGCAGAAGACGCATAAACTCGGCTGAGGCTCAGATCGAGTCTTATAAGAGTTTTGCCGGAGCTGGTGAAACTACAAATAGAAAAGGAAGACAAAATGACTGACTCGGAGGGCCACTCGCGAAGAAATAATATCAGAATATATGGAGTAAGGGAAGGAGCCGAGGAAGTTGCAACCTTACCCTAGATTTGTTAACAAAAGGATTGGAGCCTCCTCTTCAACAGTATCAAACACCGAGAGCTCATATTGGGTTTTTGCCCCGGAACCCCCGGCTCAAGCACCGCCAGGATCAATAGTGGCCAAATATTTATGTCACAGGGTAAAAAGGATGTGCTCAAAAAGCAAGGCAGTGAAAAAAACTGGATTTTCAAGGAAAAAAGGTAAATGTGGACTATGAACAGAGGTGGGTAAAGTAGCTGTTCATCAAAATAATATTACTCAAGTAGAAGTAAAAAGTAGTCACCCAAAATATTACCCGAGTAAGAGTAAAAAGGTATTTGGTGAAAAGTACTGAGTACCTGTGACTATGATTACTGATATAATTATTAATAGTAATAATATAATTTTATTATATTACTAATATAATCCTCCCCAAATAATAAGTTTAGATCAAACAGGTTTTACCCAGAAAACACAGGCACAAAATAATATCATCAGCAGAACGTTACGTTTGATAGACCACATAGTAATAAATCAATTCAAGTCAATATTAATAATGCAGAAAATGCATTTGATAGAGTTAATTGGAGATCAAGGGGAGGTCTCACTCTGCCCCGTTTTAATGTCTACTACATAGCAGCCCAGATAATTTGTTGGTGTAATCTGGATTGAACAGAAATTGAACAGAACATATCAGGGGCAAACCCAATTTAAGACTGTGTAAAAAACTAATGAAAGAAAAGATTAATAAATAGATTAATCTCATTCTTAAAATATGGTTCAATATTATATTCATTATTTGAATTTGCTTCAAGTAAATTCAATATAAGTTATCGGGGAGGGTCAGATTGGGACTGTACCTGCATTAATCGGATGACAATAAGTGACTTGTGTGTGCCGTCATTCATGCCGTTTATTGCCGTTGTACTGCAGTCAACCTGAATAATACGGAGGTCGAAAAGCTCAATAAATCGTGTGCCGGTGGATGTCGCACATTGGCGGTTGTGACGCATATTTTGAGCAACAAGAAAATACATTTTATTTTAATGTAACAGAACTAAATAAAATACATTTCAATTAAATACTCATTATTTACTTTCCAAAGCCACAGAGAGCCGCAGCAGAGGAAGGAAAGCGCCACCTGTGACTCAGTGGTTGCCGACCCCTGAACTAGCTGAACCAGCTGACAGGCCAAACAACACACCGGTTTCAGCTGTAACATCACCTGCTAGCTAACATTAGCGGTACAGATTCGCTTGGCTGCCGGAAACACGGCTGACGTTTTTTCACCTGAGTTACTGACGTTAGCAAAAAGTACAACATTTAATTTCTCTACATACGGCCTGGAATAAAAAGAAGCAGCATGGGTTTGTTTTAAATAAGTTGCTTTATTTTTCTGCTGACAAAAAGAATTGAAAGTAAATAAATAAACTTACAATAAATTAATGTAAACAAAATGAAATTATACATCATGCACATTTCGCTGGAAATAAAAAATAAATCACTGAGTGTGAAGAGTAAACCAGCAGAATCATCCAAAACACCATGTTACGCCACTCTGTGTGTGTGTGTGTGTGTGTGTGTGTGTGTGTGCACTGAATGAACACTTGATTTCCCCACGGTTGCATGATGTATGGCTCAATGTTTGTGTGCGTTTGTGTGTTAGTGCTAAGCTAACTGATATTTCCCAGAATCCTCAGATGTGGACTGATTGGATGGTGTTTGGTTTGATTTCTGTCTCAGTTGAATGAAAATGATCTAAAAGACATCACACAGTAAATCTACAAATAAACAAATAAATAAATAAAGGTTAAATATCACACACTGTTGTTAACAGTCCAATAAAGGATGCTAATGCTAATAAAAGTATATTTTTGATGATTTCAGATCCTTTCATAAAACAAATCTATTCCTCTGTGTTAATTACGAGTCTGAGCGCTGCAGTGTAGCGCCACCGAGTCCCAAATCACAGTCTCACTGCTAGCTGGCAGGCTAAGCAGCCTCGCGTACACACCACTGTTGCAGGGTTAAAAATACACAAACCCTCCCCTCAGAATGTTAGCATGCTAATGTAAGCAGAACTTCAGACCTGTGATTACTTTTTTAATCAGAGTGAATGCAAATCAAAATATGTTTCTTTAACACACACACACACACACATACACACACACACATACACACGCACAGTGTGAAGAGGATCTGTGTGCAGATTGTATCTTGTGTTAGGAGGGAAGCAAGCAGTTCACTCACTCGTTCGTATGATGTATAAATCCCTTGAGGGTGTGTAACATTAGCTAGAGAGCTAGCATTAGCTGTAAGTGTTAGAATTTTTTCTGAATATTACTTTCTCAAAAATCCTGTCTGGTTAGCTCGTGTTAGCTTGCTCGCTTGTCTCCTGGTTTAAATCCTATCAGGTTAGCTCATATCTGTTAGCCAGCTGCTAATACTGTAAAGATTCATCAGTAGTGTCTAGAAACCCAGTAAGGTTGCTAGCTACTTGGCTAGCATCAACAATAATAATTGTATGCCCTAAAAAGGTGTGTTCAAAAACCCTGCAACGCTAGCGCTCGCTAGCCAGTGACCTGGCAACAGGAGCAAACATTATGAACTTTTAAATATCTGAGTTAAAAATCCTGTCAGTGTAGCCTATGCTACCTAACTAGCATTAGCAATGAAGATCTGTTCATTTAATATATAAATCCTGTCAGGTTGGCTAGTTGGCTAATCAGTTCTGTGGTAATAGTTGCGCTTCTACAAATCTGTGTCCATATATGGACGTAAAGGCCCGCCCACATGTCCATATATGGACGGGTTGATCTGCACACAGACCTGCAGTCAGATAAACACGCGATAGCCTCAGGTTGCGCTCGAGCACTGCGCGGCGCTAACAGCAAAACATAAAGAGATAAACTATAGACTTCAGTGTAGATATATATATATATTTATATTTATAGGTATATAGATATATATTTGCCCCACCCCTGCCCCACCCCCATCTGTCCCCAGAATAGATTAATCTGAATATTAAAATCATTTACAGTGCGCAGAAAAACTCCAGTGTCAAAGGTCAAAGATCAAGAGGATCAGACGCACACAGGGAATATTGGTATAAAAATATACAGCGGCCATTTTTCTTTTGTAAGTGTGTGTGAGTGTGTATGTGTAGATTAAGGCGAAGCTGAAAGATTGAGTTACAGCACACGCGCGCACACACACACATACACACATGCACACACACTTGTGCAAACACTCACAAACACACACACCTGCATGCACAAACACATGTACACACACGTGCACACACAGAGATGTCTTTGAATGTAAACAAATATTAAGAATCATGAACAAGTGTAAGAAGCTCACAGCCGTGCGCACACACACACACACACACACACACACAGCTCCTTCCTCTACCTTCCCGCCTTCTTCTGTCTGTTTCCTGACCTGTAACTTGTCACGTGATCTCTAAATCCCGGAGTTGTGTGTGTGTTTTCATGCAGTGACGGTGAAGTAGTTCCTCACACAGCACAGTACAGAAACGGCACGGCGCGATCAGTCTCATGTGACACTCAAACGGTGGTGTTTCCGCTCGTCTACACTAGCGCGTGGAACCGCGTGTTACTGCCTCAGCGTGTCGCTTCGCGCGATGCCGTCGCTCGCTGTGGCGTGTGTGAGGAAGCCGACACACCCACTACACACTCAGGCCTGTCATAGACCACAACAGCGCCACCTGCAGGGCTGGAGCACTCATCACAGAACAAAACAACATTTTGTGTGTATTTGTGTGAGGGTGTGTGTGTGTGTGTGTGTGTGTGTGTGTGGCTAATGTTCCCTTCCCACAACACTGTGTGACTGTATACTGATGCTCGGTGACTTTCACACAGCAGGACGGAGTCACATTCACACCGACACACGGTCTCTCAGTCTGTCTGTCTGTGTGTGTGTGTGTGTGTGTGTGTGTGTGTGTGTGTGTGTGTGTGTGTGTGTGTGTGTGAAATGCACAACATATACAGCAGATATTACGTTTCTTTTCATACAGAATGTAACTCCATTCAGGAAGTGATGCGAGTCAGTTGCACGGCCCCTCCAGTGTGATCAATTGTTTGTTTATGTGTGTGTGTGTGTGTGTGTGTGTGTGTGTGTGTGTGTGTGTGTGTCTGTCTGCGTGCTGTAAGCTTGCAAGTTTTAGCGAAGTTAGCAAACACAAATAAAGAAAGGAGAGGACGAGCTCCGCTCAGTAACAGTGATCGCGTCCGAGACATGAACTCTGATCCGATCCGTAAAAGTGAAAATACGTCGCTCGCTCTCTCAGCAGTATTTTTAACTCTTGTATTTTTCTGTTTCTTTTTCCCCAAAATATTTCTTTAGAAAAAGAGTCCAGTTCCTCTGCAAGCAGCGAGAAAAAATAGAGACTCTGGAGAAGCTCCGACTCACGTTAACGCTAATGAGAGAGAGAGGAAGAAAGGACGAGTGCAACTAGTCTGTCCATTCCTCTCTTTAGTGTCCTCTTCTCTCTCTCTATACTTCCCTCTCAGACTCAAATTTAAGACTCTGGTGTTTAATCTTTGGGTAGGAGAGAAAGAAATGAGAGACAGAGAGAGAGAGACAAAAAAACACGATCATTTTGTCAAACAAGCTCTCTCTCTCCGTCTCTCTCTGTCTCTCTCCGTCTCTCTCTGTTTCTCTCCTTTTCTCTCTCTGTTTCTCTCTCTGTTTCTCTCCTTTCAGAAGAGCAGACTGCATGTCCAGACTCCTGTGTTTCTTCCTGTGAGGGAGATAAAGGACATGTTCTGCTCTATTCATCCTCCTGTCTCTCTCTCTCTCCCCGTCTTCCTGTCTTCCTGGTGTGTCTCTAGAAGCCCTGGATGTGGCAGTAGGCCTCGAGGCTGGTCAGCAGGATGTAGAGGAACCACAGCATGAAGAAAAACAGCGAGGTGATCAAGCGATGGCGCCTTGGCCCGCCCAGCTCTCCGCCGATGTTGCCACGGCGACGGTACATGAGGGCAAGCACGGCGAAGATGGAGAAGACGCTGAAGAGCGTGAGGGAGAAGGCGAGCGAGCCAGCGTGCACTTCGAATACACCGCCTTGAGCACGCCAGTACACCGCCGCCACGGACCATGCCACGCCCAGTCCCACAAACACATTCACCGCGTTACTGCCCGTCACGTTCCCGATAGACGCGTCTGCATACACATCCTGCACCGCCGCCACCTTACTCGCAAACGTGTCTGTGAGAGGAGAGACAAAGAGAGAGAGAGACAGAGATTTTAAAAAAGAATGAGAAAAAGAAAGACTGGTCCAGGTAGAGGTGTGTTGTATTAGCCCCTCCCCCTCGCTACACGCTCACACACCTGGGACGGAGGTCCCGAGGGCAACAAAGACGACGGCGGTGACGGAATCCTTCAGACCGATGGTGCAGCCGAAGTGCGATGCGAGGTCTCCGATGATGGCGGTCAGGAAGCCGATGATGACGATGGAGGTTAAGAAGCACGCCCAGCCGTTCCAGTGCTCGGTGGGCGGGACACACGCGAACAGAACTTTCCAGAACACCGTCAGAAAGTGCATAACGTAATCGAAACATGACGGGAGCCGCTCCTCCCCCGCATCGTCGTCGTCCTCATCACCTGCCAGAGAGAGAGAGACAAAGAGAGAGACAGACATAGAGAGAGACAGACAGACAGAGAGACCGACATAGAGAGAGAGAGAGAGAGAGAGACATAGACAGACAGACAGAGAGAGAGACAGACAGACAGACATAGAGAGACAGAGAGAGTTTCATGTTTTAGCAAGTAAGAATTAAGAAGAGAAATGAACGCTCATTGTGTGTATGTGTGCGTCTGTGTGTGTGTGTGTGTGTGTGTGTGTGTGTGTGTACCTGAGCTGACGGTAATGGCCTCCATGAACTGCTCCCTCCATGAGTTAGTGCCAACAACCAGAGCCAGGTTTGTCTTCCTAATTAACTTATCTATTGTGTTCTACACACACACACACACACACACACACACACACACACACAGACACACGAGCAGAAGTATACAGCATGTTATATTTGTTTCACTTTACAACCTCAATTCCAAAAAGCTTGGACAGTGTGGAAACTGGCAATAAAACCCAGAACCCAGTGTGTGTGTGTGTGTGTGTGTTTAGAGTGTCTACAGCAATAGCGAGCTGCTGCGGAGCGTCAGTGCAGCACAGCCTGGGGAGGAGGAGCACCACCAGTGTTGTGTGTTTGTGAAACGAGAATCAATTCCTCTCGGTGTTCCTTTAAATGATCTTTGGTACATTGTGGGTTAAAAAGAAACCTCAGATATGTGTGTCGTTATTCTGTTCAGGAAATGAAAAGAAAACAACTAAAGGTCAAACTGTTCACTACTCACGACTCTGTAATTCTTAATTATATCCTAAAAATCTTAACGGAAATACATACAACAAAATAGGGGACGAGGATTCCTCGTTCTCACATTAAGGTTTTGTTTTGGAAGGCAGTTCGCTAAGTGAAAAGAGAGCCCATGCGGACGCGCGGCGGCCCTGTGAGCGGTCGGAAACAGCAGCCTTTTTCTCTGCTTGGAAAGAGTGTGACGGGTGAAAACATGCCGACGTCAGGACGGGGCTGGAGCGCGAGAAGGCAGCGCGTACGAGCAGACGAACGGAAACAAAAGAAGCTGAAGGAAATGGCCGTTTTGGTTGGCTGCATCCGAGCATATGAAGAATCAGTGGAGCAACGGAGCGCTTACACTGAACGCTTAGGCGATTTTGGACTGGCAAACGAGATCAAAGCGAAACTATTGTGCCAACATTCCAAAGTGTAATGGGAGTAAAAACAATTCATCATACGAGGAAATAGTGTCTTTAAAATAGTGTGTTTAAAGAACATTATTCTCCAAAACCACTGATAATCACAGAGATTTCGGTTCCACATAAGAAATCAACAAGCTGGTGAATCATTAGTGGCCTCCAGAGTGAAGCTACAAAAGCGGCTGCTAACTGAAAGCAACGTAACGTTACGGAAGGCCATAGAAACCAGTACATCAACAGAGATGGCGCCACGGACGCACAACAACTAAGTGCTTCAACCCAAGTACACAAGGTATATTCAGATGCAAAGACCAAATCAATAAGAAAAAACATGTTGTCGCTGTGGAAAAGTGGGTCATCAGCCACTGGACTGTTGGTGTAACGACATTTGTCCTTTCTTGTCACGAAATTCTGGCAAGAAAGGTCACATTGAACGTGTTTGTAAAAAAAAAAAAAGACAAAAACAAACATATTGAATATTAAAAGAAGGATCACCAGAACTTTACCAGTATCAGAGACTAGGATTGGGACTAGTATCAGCCCCAATGGATCAAATTATCAGTGGACTAAGTGAGGTACAGCGTTAACTTGATTTAGTAATTATTGGAGATGAACAAAGTCATCTGAGAAACCTGGAAGCTGCTTTGCAAAGACTGAAGAGTTTTGGACTGAAGGTCAGGAAGGACAAGTGTGAGTTTTTCCGGCCCTCAGGTTAGTGCTCTGGTCATGTGATTGATAGTGCTGGACTTGACAAAGCTCCTTCTAAAGTGTAGGCAATAGTTGAAGCACTGTCTCCACAAAATGTGAGTCTGCTTTTAGTCCCATATTCTGGGACTACGGACTTATTATGCAAAATTTGTGCTGAACCTCGCAAACAGGTTGAAACAATAGCACAAACTACTAAATAAATCCTTGTATAAATCCACCCCATGGAAGTGGACTAGGTAATGTAAGGAGGTGTTCAATGGGGTAAAGCCTTGACCCAAGCGGAAGTTCTCACTCATTTAAACCCAGCTCTTCCAATACAGCTGGCCTGTGATGCATCACCTTATGGGGTGGGGCCAGTGGTGTCACACATCATGCCATTGGGTGAAGAAAAACCCATCGCTTTCGCATCGCGAACTTTGAGCACGGCAGAATGTAATTATGCTCAAATCGAGCCGGAGGCACTGGCTATTGTTCAGGGTAAAGAAATTTCATCAATTCTTGTTTGGAAGGCAGTTCACTCTGTTAACAGACCTCTCTCCTCCATTCTTGGCCCGCACTCCGGTATTCCTTTGCTGGCAGCTGTGAGAATGCAGAGCTGGGCCCTACTTCTGTCTGCACATCAATATGATATTAAGTACAGAAGGTCAGAGCATCCATCACGGCAGCTCACGTGAAATTGCACATGCACACAGATCCTGTGATGTCAAAGGGTTTAGACATAAAAAGTTCTAGACATAGTGCTTAAAGGGGAAATAGGAGAAATGTCACCGTCTCTAAAGCCTCACATGACCAGGAGAAATGAGCTAACAGTAGAATCTGGATGTTTACTATGGGTTACCAGGGTCATCATTCCAGCACCACTGAGACAGCGCGTCTTAGAGGAACTTCATTCTGGATATTGTGGTGTGGTTCGCATGAAGGAAATTGCTCGTAGCTACCTTTGGTGGCCAAGTGTAGATTCAGAAATCATGCTGCTCATGTCAAAAATTGAGAAACACTAACCAACACTAACCAGCTCTCCTACACCCATGGCAATGGCCTGAGGAGCCTTGGGTAAGAGTGCACATTGATTTTGCTGGACCGTTGGAAGACCACATGTTTTTAGTCCTTCTCGACGCCCACAGCAAATGGCCTGAAGTTGAGATACACACTTCGTGCCACCACTAAAGTGTCTCCAGCCACGGCTATGTTAAAGAGACAACTTCGCGCCCGTCTGGACTTGTTGAAACCCTTGAAAACTAAACAGACTGTTCAGGCTCAACAACATAGGCAAGTGGAACGGCGGGTAAAAGCAAAACATCAGAGTTTCAGGCCCGGAGAAAGAGTTCTGGCTCATAACTATGGGAAGGTTTACAAGTGGTTACCCGCCACAGTGATTGCCCAGACTGGTCCAGTGACTTACACAGTTAAGCTTGCAGATGAACATCTCTGTTGGAGAAGACATGTAGATCAGTTGCTGGCTGCAGATTGCTGTGACAACTTAGAGAAACAACCTACGACAGATCTGCACCCAGAGGTTGCACCGAACTACCATATGCTGGACTTTCATCTGAGTCTTCATTGACACCTTCTTTGCTTAAAACTGAATTAACTGAAACTGTGTCAAGTCAGGAGAAAGAGGTCGTCTCTAGCACCGATCAACCTGTGCTTTTGCAACATCAGACGCCCATAAAAGTGCCTGTGGGAGCAACAACCACCAAATAGACTGACATTTTAGTCTAGTGACTAACCCTCAACAAAGGGACAGAATAATTCCCAGGGTTATGTCCGGGAACAGGTAGTCCACCCTCTATCCCTAGTCAAGTGGTGTGTTACAAACTGGTGAGAAAATATTACTGCGATTACGGCGTATTGACACGGGACATTTGGCGCCGCCCACCGTCACCACCGCCAAGGAACCGACTCTGTGTTGCCAGATTAGACAGTTTTCAAATGTGTCCTGGGGTAAAAATATCAGGCTCACTTTACTTTAAAAAAAAAAAGACATGAGACAGGAGAAAATCAGAGGTGTGTGTGTGTGTGTGTGTGTGTGTGTATACCTTGAACTCATAAGACTCTTCGATGATAATTTCGAGTTTCGAATGCTCTCCCAGGATGGGCTTTCCCATCTCAGCTACTCTCCTCGCTTCCTCTTCCTCTGAGGAGAACTTCCTGTCGGGAGCATCTGAGGGGGGCGGGGTTTGGGGGGTTGAGAGAGAGAGAGAGGGAGAAGGGGAAAGGTGGAGACAGATGGAGAGAGTGATTGGATGGCGATCGTGCACTTCATTAGATTTAATTACTCAAACATATCGTTAGATATCGAGGCTGCAATCTGATTGGTTCATCACCTTTCATGCAAATTAGTTTAGAACACAGAGCGTCCAATTTCTCTATTAAAACACACAGCAGTTTAGTTTACACACACACACACACACACACACACACAGCAATGACAGGCAGTAAATGAGCCCATGACAGTGATACTCACCATCAGCTAACAGCAGGACTACAGCAGAGAGAGAGAGAGAGAGAGAGACGGGGGGGGGGGGGGGGGGGGATGGGGGATTGGGGATGAAGGAGTAAATGCCAGTTCAGAAGATGAAAGATGACCATGTGATGATAACATGCACTGATTTTATTGATCCTGTCCTTTATTGTCTACATGCGTCTCTCTCTCTCTCTCTCAGGTTTAATTTAAACCCATTACACTGTGGTGCTAGCAGACAGCCATCACCATGGTAACAGTTACCGGACAACCGCCTCCACCTTGTGTCCTACTCATTGAGCGTAGGTGTGCGTGCGTGTGTGCACACAAACTTCCAGAATATTGCATCACTTCCTGTTTGTCTGATGGATTCAGTCATGAAGGATAATTAATTAATAAATGAAAACTGAACGGCTGGTGAATGGAACAGAGAAGGGAGGGGTGGAGGGGGGTGGAGGTTGTGTAGGATGACTTTCACACCCAGACACACCTCTGTGCGAGACGCACACACACATACACACACACCCGCACTGTACACACACATCAAAATACAAAATAAAAGATGTTTTATGCACACACACGTGATTACAGTGTTATAGTAAACAGTTCACGCGTGCACATTATGATTATACCAGTGAGAGATGAGCACTAAGACCCAGCAGGGGAGACGATTACCCACAATTCCGCAGTGCAAGAGGGAGAAAAAACGTTGGCTCAATTGTGCTCACGTGACACTCGGCATCAAAACAAGAAGCGCATACGTGATACATGATACTTGGTACTCGTAAACCAAGACTTGCTTGTTTTTCAAGTCAAAATTGATAAAAAAATCTTTGCTTGTCTTGCGGAACGCTTGCAAACCGTGTTACTCGCAAACTGAGGTTCCACTCTACTTTTTTACTCTCATCTGAGTGATATTTTGGATGAGTACTTTATACTTTTACTATTAATAATAATATTATTCTGTAATACAGCTGCTCTTACTGGCTTCTCTACCCCCTCTGACTAAAGTCAATCCTCATCAGAGTATATACACACGCACGCTGTATGTGTGTGAGAGTGTGTGTGTGTGTGTGTGTGTGTGTGTGTATATACCTTTCTGTAGGCTCATGTCCACCATACGCGGCTCAGCCAGTTCCAGGAAAAAATATTTGTTCTTCTCGTACTCCTCATCATCAATTATCCTCACCTGGATCATTTTACTGACAGACAGACAGACGGAGCGAGAGAGAGGAATAGACAAAGAGGTAGACAACAAGTAGAGAGACAGATTGAGACAGACATAGAGAGAAAGTTAGTGTTAGACTGGCAGAAGAAGTCAAAGGTCAACTCTCAATTCAGTTGAAGTCTGATTAGTCAAAATGTATTCATCCATATCTCTCTCTCTCTCTCTCTCTCTCTCTCTCACACACACACACACACACACACACACACACACAGTTAGATCAAAGGGATCCTGAACGATGGAGCTCTGATGTGTGTGACAGACAGACAGGTACACCACAGTAGATAATGCAGTTGTAATGTCTACTAAAACATCAGACGGTGGGTCTCTGTCTTTTGTGGTTGGGTCACACACACACACACACACACACACACACACACACACACACACACACTTCAAATATATGACTTGATGACTTTAGTTTCCTTAGTGAGAGAAAAATAAATGAATGAATGAATGAATGAATGATGATTGGCCCCCTGTCCAGGGTGAACCCCGCCTTGTGCCCTAAGTCTCTTGGGATAGGCTCCGCCCCCTCCTACCCTGAACACAGGATTAAGTGGTGTAGGGGGGAGCGAGCTGACCACTGCTAGTTAATCCACACATCCAGTGTGTGAGTGTGTGTGTGTGTCTCTCTCTCTCTCTGCACTGTGTGTGTGTGTGTGTGTGTCTCTCTCTCTCTGCACTGTGTGTGTGTGTCTCTCTCTCTCTGTCTGCACTGTGTGTGTGTGTGTGTGTGTGTGTGTGTCTCTCTCTCTCTCTGCACTGTGTGTGTGTGTCTCTCTCTCTCTCTCTGCACTGTGTGTGTGTGTCTCTCTCTCTCTGTCTGCACTGTGTGTGTGTGTGTGTGTGTGTCTCTGCACTGGGTGTGTGTGTGTGTATGTGTGTGTGTCTCTCTCTCTCTGCGCTGGGTGTGTGTGTGTGTGTGTATAATGTATGCATGTTGATTTCGTCTGTGTGTGTGTGTGTGCATGTACAGTATGTATGTTATATGTGAATGTGTGTGTGCATAAAAGTAAAAATGTAAAGTAGGTTTTTTGTTTTTGTTTCAAAATAAAGCATGTTAAAATCTCTCTCTCTCTCTCCCTGTCTCTCTTTCCTCTTGTCTCTCTCTGTCCCTGTCCCTCTGTCTCTGTCTCTCACTCTCTCTTTCCCTCTCTCTGTCCCTTTCTGTCCCTCTCTCCCTGTCTCTCTTTCTCCTTGTCTCTCTCTGCCTCTTTTCTGTCTGCATCCCTCCTCTGAGCGTCACACAGTAGGATAAGGTCTGCCCTACTGTTGCCATGGTTTCTTTAAGACATGCACACACACACACACACACACACACACACACACACACACACACACACACACACACACACACACACAGTGACAGCAGGGTTGGGTCTGTCTCAATCCACCACTCACACTTGTCTAGGGCACTAACTAAAGAGAACAGGCTCTACTAATGTACTAATGAACTCCTTTAATGGTGTGTGTGTGTGTGTGTGTGTGTGTGTGTGTGTATAAAACCTGTCAGTGAGGTGTAATAAAGTTGTCGTGCTATTTTAAAGGTCTACCTCCTGATTACAAAGCCTCACTTCCTCCCTTCTGTCCTCCCATAAATCACTTCCTACAGAGTAAGAGAAGGTGAGTCAGCGTGTGCACTCCTCTGCTTGTGGCATGAGCACACACACATGCACACACACACACGCGCACCCACACACGCGCACACACACATTTTATCAGGTTTAGCATGTAAGGAGTGAGAAACACCACACAATAGGAATCCTTAACAATCTTCTACAAAGTGTGCACTAAAGTGTGTGTGTGTGTGTGTGTGTGTGTGTACAAGTGCATACGCACATACAAGGTGAATGTGTATTAGTGTGAACTCAGTGTGTCAGTGGAGTTTACATTCTCCAGCATTCCATCAGTGTGTGATAAAGTGGAGCAACACTAACACTTGCTCAGGGATCTGCACCCTCATCTGCCCCTCCAAACCACCCACCCCCACATCTGTTCCAACACACACACACACACACACACACACACCTGCACCCCCCCCCCCTTTCCCACACACACACCTGGCCACCCACAGAGCATATAAAAAGGGATGGAGACAAAGCCTCGAACTGTCTCTCTTTACATACCTCACACACACTAAATAGAAAGCCAGCCTTCCACACATTTCATGTGTGTGTGTGTGTGTGTGTGTGTGTGTGTGTGTGTGTGTGTGTGTGTGTGTGTGTCTGTCTACACTGACATGGAAAGGTAAATACCCAAATCCACACAAGAACATTTTATTTTGCTGTCAAGCCTGTCCTTTGTGGTTGCCATGGAGATCCAGCCTCCTTCTGCTGGAGAGCAGCAGAGCAACGACTTCCTGGAGGGAAACACAGACATACACAGACACACAAACCTCACACGTATTTATATTTTGTTTCAGACAGACAGACAGACAGACTTTAATAAGCTAGGAGTAGGCAGAGAGGAAAAGAGGCTGCTCTCCAGTGACCACCCCTTCTTACTACAATGGCCCCCAAGCTGTGCGTGTGTGTGTGTGTGTGTGTGTGTGTGTGTGTGTGTGTGTGTGTGTGTGTGTGTGTGTGTTTAATGCATGCAAACATGTGCAGAGTGTAAATAAAAAAGAGCGTGGTATTCACAACTCAGCTATGAAAAATTCACAAAACAAATCTACACACAAAATACTAAACACACTCTAACACACACACTAAGCAAAATTAAATCACCTGTGTGTCTGTGTCGTCTTCAATTACCTGCTCTTCAGTCAGAAAGTAAAGTTAGCACATTCTGTATGTGAGGTGCCAATATTTTTAGATGTCAGTCAGATCACAATAATGCTGTTACTGCTGTCTCTGTAACGCATCACTTTGTAGCTCCGCCATGTGGATGACGACCCGGACGGATTCCTGCCAGACCTACTGTAAATGTTCTCGTTATTACTGTGTCTGCTCCAGCAGGTTCCTAATGAAGGAGAGGAGAACCGAGTATGTCTGAAATTACTCACTTTAAGTTGTCATGGTAACAAGTCTAACAACTGCTTCAGACAGCAGAAGAAAGTCTGAATCTGATCCAGTCTACTGACTAGTCCACATATGCGGAACGCGCTCCTGGTTTAAAATCTAAAGATGTTGATGTTTTATTCTGCTACTGAAATGACATCAGGGCTGAACTCGACTCTGGGGTGATACACAGGGACCGGACAGAACGGCAGAGGGATACACAGGGACCGGACAGAACGGCAGAGGGATACACAGGGACCGGACAGAACGGCAGAGGGATACACAGGGACCGGACAGAACGGCAGAGGGATACCCAGGGACCGGACAGAACGGCAGAGGGATACACAGGGACCGGACAGAACGGCAGAGGGATACACAGGGACCGGACAGAACGGCAGAGGGATACACAGGGACCGGACAGAACGGCAGAGGGATACACAGGGACCGGACAGAACGGCAGAGGGATACACAGGGACCGGACAGAACGGCAGAGGGATACACAGGGACCGGACAGAACGGCAGAGGGATACACAGGGACCGGACAGAACGGCAGAGGGATACACAGGGACCGGACAGAACGGCAGAGGGATACACAGGGACCGGACAGAACGGCAGAGGGATACACAGGGACCGGACAGAACGGCAGGGATACACAGGGACCGGGACAGAACGGCAGGGGATACACAGGGACACAGGGGACAGAACGGCAGAGGGATACACAGGGACCGGACAGAACGGCAGAGGGATACACAGGGACCGGACAGAACGGCAGAGGGATACACAGGGACCGGACAGAACGGCAGAGGGATACACAGGGACCGGACAGAACGGCAGAGGGATACACAGGGACCGGACAGAACGGCAGAGGGATACACAGGGACCGGACAGAACGGCAGAGGGATACACAGGGACCGGACAGAACAGAGGGATACACAGGGACCGGACAGAACGGCAGAGGGATACACAGGGACCGGACAGAACGGCAGAGGGATACACAGGGACCGGACAGAACGGCAGAGGGATACACAGGGACCGGACAGAACGGCAGAGGGATACACAGGGACCGGACAGAACGGCAGAGGGATACACAGGAACTTGGGACTGAATGGAATTTAAGTAACAGACAGTAACAACTAATCAGGAACGATTTTGTGTCTTTCTATGTGTGTGTGTGTGTGTGTGTGTGTGTGTGTGTGAGAGAGAGAGAGAGAGACAGAGAGAGAGAGAGAGTGTGTAGGGGAATCTCCGCCCAGCCTGCAGGTGTTTCCACATTCCCATGACGCTGCAGCATGATGCACCAGAATGCATCTCTTTCACAAGCACACACAAACACATGCATGCACACACACACCCACACACACACACACTCACAAAGAGTAACAACGAGTAACAAAGAGTAACAAAGCGTGAGAGCGCTGCGTAACTCTGCAACATCAAATAAATCGACTGTCCTATTTCCAAATATAGTGTGTGTGCTGTTCGTCAAGTTGATCTCAAGTAGCAACTGGGACACAACTGCATACAGTAGATTCCTGATTTTCACACACACACACACACTCACACACCTCACTCTGTGTCTTGACAACAATTATCATTAGAAATCTTTACTAGCTAACGTTGCTAAAAAGTAATTAATTAATTTTTTTTTCAGAAAGTCTGTCACCCAGTAACAATTAAACTGTCCAACAAACAGACAGTAAGACGTTTATTCATACCAGGTCTCATCATTTTTGAACTCCAGCTCTCCGAACGTGTCCTCGAAGTCTTCCCCGCCTCCTTTAGCGAGTCCCTCGACAGTACGGTACGGAACAATGACAGTCCCTCTTGCCCCAGATGTCCTGAGTACTTTGACCTCCATGATTCCCACGCTCTCGCTCACGTGCGCTGTCCCGCTCTCGAACGTGAAGATCCCTGCGTGGTCGTCATCCAGGATGGTCACGGTGGCTACAGCGGGAAAACCAAGGGCCACCGTGGGGTACGCCGACATCTCATCATCGCTTGGCGAATCGAGCGTCCGAACATTGCTGAGGCGAACAAAGAAGTGCTCGTCTTCCTCGAAGATGTCATCGTCAATGATTCCGATGGCCATCTCCTTGATGACCTCACCAGGTTTAAACACCACAGTGCCCTCTGTAAACTCGTAATCAGCGCCAGCATTGGCTGAGCCATCTTCAGTCTTATAGTCGACGTATATAGTCTGGGAAACGTCACCACCTTTGCGTACGATGGTTAGTAAGACAGCGCCACAGTTCTCCAAGCACTGATATGCAGCAGGTTCAAATCCAATCCGTGTCACAAAGTCCTCCGGCTCCTCCACATGCACTTCCTGGATACTGGTGCTGCGCTTTGCCTGCTCAGCAACATGTTTCTTCAGGATGTTGCCGGCACCAGTCATCATCCGTGTGGCCTGGATGCGGTAGAACGCTCGGCTCTTCTGCTGGTGTGACAAAGCGTAGTAGTTTGCCATCTCCACCAGCTGGTCCAGGTCCTTCTCCGGATGTTTCTGCTTTAGGTCCTTCAAAATTCGGATCATCTCACGACGTGACTCGTCCACTTCTTTTCCCTCCATTAGCCCCATCAGGTTGGTAGTAGCGCCGCCATCCAGGAAGTGAGAGTTTGACATTTTCCCATCCATCTCGATGCCTTTGGACCGGTCGCCCTCCGTCTCGATGATCACACCGCGATGCTTGTCGGCCCTGTAGGTCTTGTGCGTGAACTTGTTGAACAGCAGACGGCGGTCGGCCGCCCAAGCCAAGATAACACAGGCAGGAAAGAAGACAAGTGTTATAAGCCCCTCCCACACCTGCACTTCGTTAGGTGAGAAAACAGCCAGGATCATGTAGAGCCACACGTATGCAAATATGCTGCAAGCTGCTGTCACGAAGAACACGCGCAGGTGCTTCACCTTACGCACTTCGCCCTCCGGCACTGCGGACACGCAAATGCCAATGATGACAAACATGTTAAAAGCGGCGCTGCCTACGATGGTGGACGGCCCTAGATCTCCAGCGTGGAACCCGTGACCGCAGATCTCGATCAGTGAGAGCAGGATCTCGGGAGCAGATGAGCCCAGAGCCAGCAGCGTCAGGTTCGACACGGTTTCATTCCATATGCGCACTGTAGTCGTCATTGTCTCTCCGTTCGCCCTCTTCACCACAATTTCTCTCTCCTGAGACGTTATGACCTCGATGGCAGCCATGAAGCGGTCTGCGATGATGGACACCCCCAGGAACATGTAGATCATCGCTACAAAGTAGACAATCACACGTGCCATTTTGTCCCCAGTAGATGGATTCTCTGGATACCAGATTGGCAGCAGGATTCCTGGCTTGCATTTGGACGTCTCCTCTGAACATGTCTCATTTACGACCGTGGCATCAACGTGTGTCAGCGTCGTCGCCACAGAGACCAGGCCTAACCAGAGGCAGACGCCGGTCGTCCTTGAGAGCTCCATGGACCGTTCTGTCCTCTAAAGGATTTCCTCTGAGATACAGTACCTGGACCTTCTTGGTTCCAGTGTCTGTACCTGAAAGAGAGCAAAAAGAAGGCATAAGTGAGGACATTTATTTACATAAACAATGAACTGTAACAACACAATTTACATCTGCTAACAGCAGCACAGGGAGACGCACACATGAGTTTACAGGTGGCCTGTGACCTACAGCTTTCATCTTAATAAACCCATCGCCTGTAAAAATATAAAAAGTCAAAAATTTATTTAACATTTCACACATAACCATCAAGACCTAAAAATCAACATTTTAAATTTGGAATATGGTACAGATTTCACACCTTCGTAACGAGACAGAAGAATATACAGTATGTGAGGGAAAGAAGACATCAGACCTTCAGAAGTGAAGCCAATGAAAAGCTGAGATAAAAGCAACATGACGCTGCTTAGAAATAAGCACACAACACACCAAACATAACACGCCAAACACACCTGACACAGTGCCCTAAACACAACGCTCCAAACACTGAACCCGCCCACATACAGCGCACTAAACACACCAAACACACTTTAAGCACAGCACCACCGAACACAGTGCACCAATCACAGCACATTAAACACAGCAGCCTGAAGAAACACAACAAACACATATTAAGTAAACCTTTCATTTAAGGTGCTTTTGTGTGCGTGCGTGCGTGTGTGTGTGCGTGTGGGTGTACGTGTGTTATCCATAAATTGTTCATCACTACTATATTCGGTCTGAGTCGTCTGTCTCGCCTGGGCCTGTTTCCATAGTAACAGAGTCACATGTGAGAGGCTTGAATATTTTTTACGTGAGACTTGGGAATCACACTCACAAAAATACACAGTGGTAACAGAAGGAGGTCGTGTGTATGTGTGTATTTGTGTGTTTGTGTGTGTGTGATTGTATGTATGTGTGTGTATGTTTATGTGTGTGTATGTGTGTGTATGTGTATGTATGTGTGTTTGTGTGTATGTGTGTGTATGTGTGTGTGTGTGTATGTGTGTGTTTGTATGTGTGTGTGTGTGTGTGTGTGTGTGTGTGTGTGTGTGTGGGTGGGTCCAAACTTTACTGTTTGCCTGGCAGTTATGCATCAGTACAGAACTCTACACTACCATAGAGTTATATACAGCATCGTGAACAGCAGCGCCGTGGCTCTCTCACACACACACACACACACACACTGATTAATAACCAACTTACACACACAGAGCATCAGCATTGCTGCACTATTACCTTCACATCCATTACTCATCTGTCACTACGTTACCCATAATGCACTGCATACACGTGTGAAGACCACGGAACACTGGAGGCTTGTCTTTGTCTATTTACACAAATGTGGGTGTGTCTAAGTGTATAGAAAGTAATGTGGGTGTGTCTAAAACCATGACTTATTTTTATTTCTGCTATACACAAATAATCCAGCGCGGTGGTGTAGTGATTATCACTGTCGCTTTGCACCTCCAGTGTCCGGGTTCGATTCCCGTCTCTGTGTGTGTGGAGTTTGCATGTTCTCCCCGTGCTTGGTGGGTTTCCTCCGGGTTCTCCGGTTTCCTCCCACAGTCCAAAGACATGTAGGTTAGGCTAATTGGTGTTCCCAAATTGCTTGTAATGTGTGTGTGTGTGTTGTGTGTGTGTGTACCTTGCGCTGGATTGGCACCCTGTCCAGGTTGTACCCCGCCTTGTGCCCTAAGTCTCCTGGGATAGGCTCCGCCCCCCGCGACCCTGAGTACAGGATTAAACGGTATAGATGATGAGTGAGTGAGTGTAAAAATAATGTAGACCTGTGATTAGTAATTAACACTGATGTATTATAAACAGTCTGACTGTGAGCAGAGTGTGTGTGTGTGTGTGTGTGTGTGCACTTCAGGTGCAGTGGAGGCTCTTTGCTCACTTTACCTGAGCAAACGTCACTGAAAGGTTGTGCCGGTGTTTTTGGCTGTAGTGAACTTTGTACCATGTGACCGGTGTGCGAGTGCGAGTCTATAACAGGTGTACGAGGCATGTTGTAACGACCACCATGTGCCGCTTAAGCGTTTTTGGAGTCGTGAGTGAGGAGCCGCCCGAGCCCCTGATTCAGCAGGCTATTTACAGAAGCCTGATACTTGAGAGGGCTGTAAACATCATCGTGTGTGTGTGTGTGCGTGTGTGTGTGTGTGTGTGTGTGTGTGAGGTATCAGCTGTCCAGAAATCGATCCCACTTCTACCCAGGCATGTCTGAAGCCGAGCCCCTGCATTCCATCAGTAGGTATTTCACTAAAAATGGGAATAAAGCTGCATCATGTGACCCCCCTCAATGGGAACAGTCTGACCCGACCCAACCCGAAACTCTCTCCCTTCTGTCTCTAATCTAATCCACTGTGTCTCCGGCTGAGGAAGGCGCTCTGATTGGAGAAACATTGTCGGCGTAAACGCAGCCGGGGATCACACACACTCGTCTGCGACGTCACTCTGTCACACAGCACTCAGTAATCTCCGATTTAATTAAAGGAGCTCGTGACTTATTATGGGCGGAGCTTAAGTTAAAGATGTTCAGCTAATCGCAAACAGGACCTCGACACATCAGTGTTTAACAAATAATTTTTATAGAAACAAATGAATTACTGAAATGGTTCAGTGCATATGAAAATGTTTATTATTTATATTATTAATATTATTATTTCTAACATTTTTAATAAAACTCCAGCGCTGCATGAGACACACACCACAGCACCGATTCGAGGTCGTTTCTTGCCGCTCAGGAAGCCCCGACTCGCTCCTGTGCAGGTTGTGGCGCAGGTCTCGTGCCCCGGGTTTGAGGGCGTGGCTCTGAGCTCCTGAGCGGCGCTGAGGGACCGTGAGACCTCACGGTGAGAGACTCTTTATTCTTCTATTTAGTTAACTGGTTTAGCAGGTGCGCTAACATTGCTGCGTTCTGGCCGCATCTCAGAGAAAAGAGCATACAGAGCGAATATTAAACCAGGGGTGAGGAGCGCGGGGTGTGTGGGGTGCGGGGTGTGGGGGGTGTGGTGTGTGGGTTGTGGGGTGTGGGGGTTGGTGTGTGGGGGGTGGTGGGGGAGCACGGGGTGTGGGGGGTGTGGTGTGTGGGTTGTGGGGTGTGGGGGGTGGTGTGGGGGGAGGAGCGCGGGGTGTGGGGGGTGGGGGGTGGTGTGTAGGGTGCTGGGTGTGAGGTGTGGGGGGTGAGGTGTGGGGGGTGGGGGGTGGTGTGTAGGGTGCTGGGTGTGAGGTGTGGTGTGCGTCTCACGCTCGCAGCGCATCTTTGTCCTGTTAGACACGTCTTATGTCTCATGCTGAATAATGTTAGTACCAGAGGGGACGACATTCACAGACACTTACACTCCTCAATCTTTCCTCAATCAATCGATACAGTTGCAGTCAGAAGTTTTCACGCCCTCATCACCAGTGTTGGGGGACGTTACTTTCTAAAGTAACTAATTAATTGGGGGTAGGGCTTGTAGGACGACTTCCTCACACACACACACTAATGGACTGGGAATGACTGCTGTATATAAATTGTCTGAGTAACAGATTACATTTTTAAAAAGGTAACTAAGTAACTGAGTACTTGAATGGCGGACCGAACACATTCAATTACTCGTTACATCAAAAACGTAATCCGAGTCCTCTAACGCCTTACTTTGTATCACCTTACACCCAACACTGGTCATCAGCAACATCAGGCACGACATTCCCGGGCTTTCAATCAATCATTTGAACTGATTAAACACTCTCACACACACACACACACACACACACACACACACACACACACACACAGCTCTCCTGGCGTTTGGCTTTCATCAACAAGTGTGTGTTGAGCTCTGGCTGGATCTCTGACCGCTCCTCATGGCAGAATCAGTCAGGGTTTCTGTTCCTGGGTCGCTCCTGACCATCAGACGTTTTTCCTCTCAGATGAGAAGAACAGATTGGATCACCTCCAGTGAGGGGAAAACACCTCAGATGTCTGGAGATGGCTCGGAGAGACGTCCTCACACCACACACACACACACACATATGACTTTTCCACTGTACCACTGAGTGTTAGTCAATCCAATGAGTGCCGTTACACACACAAATACACACACACACACTTTAAACACTACTGAATTCATTATCTAAATGTGTGTGTGGACCATTTAACCCTTTGTTGATTTCAGAAAACCCAAAATGAAATGAACCTCCTGCTAAACTCTTGTTTTTAGTTCTACAGATATTCCACAGTCGCTCTGCTCCAGAACAACATGAGGAGTTCAAGTAAACCTGCAACCACAAATGTACAGCAACTTGTACTTCATATAGGGAGAAGGGAACTCAACCTGTGTAGCTCTTTATTAAAAATAACACACACACACACACACACACACACACAGCTGTAAATCACAGTAGATTGATGTGAACATGAACCGTATCCAAATAGAGCAGCAAGTCTCCGACATTCCTCAGTCACACACTCGCTCATGGTTACAGCTCGAATTTCTTTTAGAACCAGAAGATGCAATCTGATTAAACACCACAATCTCTAAACATACCACTTACACCTCATACACACACACACACACACACACACACACACACACACCTTTCTGTTGAGTTTTTATTCCTGAACTTTCCACCTACAGGAACTCAAAGCAGTGGCATGTTTAGATCTTCCATCAGATCCTGAAGGGTTCTATAAGCTTCATGCAGAGGTCCCATCTCTCTCTCACACACACACACACACACACACACACAGTTCCACGCAAAGCTTTCAAGAGCTTTACTTTCTCAAAAAAAGCATAAAAAGAGCTTTAAGAGTAGATCACGGAGATCTTCATCAGAGCTACAACACTAATAATAATAAGAAGAAGGCGAGTGTGTGTAGAGCAAACGACCTGCAGCAGCTCCACTTCAATTCTCTTTGTTTTTTTCAACTAAATTATCTTCACCTTCACGACACTCCGGAGGATCCACAGACCCAGTTTTGAGGAACATGGAAGTGTATACACCTCACACACACACACACACACACACACACACACACAAAACTAACACACACAAATTAACACTCACACACATACAGCTAACACACACACACACACAACTAACACACAACTAACACACACACACACAACTAACACACACACACAACTAACACACACTAACACTCACACACACACAACTAACACACACTAATTAACACACACACACACACACACACACACAAACACAAACGCAGGGGCAGTTGAATGAACAGAACACCAGAGGTTTTAAAATCGAGTTCACCCGTGTGTGTGTGTGTGTGTGTGTGTGTGTGAGCGAGCACCGGATGTGCTGAATGAACGCTTCCTGTTGGATAAACAGAGTGAGATTTCCCATTTTCTGCTGCGCGTGCTTCACACATCACTCAGTACACGGGTCGATGGAGTTAATCAGGGCTGCGCATGCGCGGTGAGGCTCGTACCTGGGTCTGGAGTGTGTGAGTCTCTCTCTGTCCGGATCCTCTGTGTGTGTGTGTGTGTGTGTGTGTGTGAGAGAGAGAGAGTCTCCGGTGCTGTTCACTCCTCCGTGTGCGCTGACAGAGAAGATTCCTGCTCGGCCCCACCTCCACACACACACACACACACACACAGGGCCGAGCGCGCGCTCTCCTCTCCTCTCCGCCTCCTCGCGCGGACACAGATGTAGCGTCTCTGCTTCGATCTTTAGCGCCGGAATGAAGCGGGTCGGTCCCGGAGGAACGCGCGGAGGGGGGGGGGGGGGGGGGGGGGAATGGGGCGGGGGGGGTCGGTGTGTGTGTGGTGGGGGGGAGGGGGAGGAGCGCGCGCGCACGCACGCACGGACGCGCGCTCTATGTGCGCTCGCTCCCGCTGAAGGCTTCTCCAAAAACACAATAAATCTCAGTGATCTGTCCGGGATCCATGCGATCCGCCCCTCCCCCTCCTCCTCCTCCTCCTCCTCACAGCGCCGTTACACACCCGGCGTTCCGCCACCGGCCTTTCATCTCCAGCATTATTCCCACAGCAGAGCAAACACACACACACACACACAGAGAAACAGAGAAATCCAGAGATTCCGGGTCCGGTTTCAGCACCGGGACAGCGCGCGCCTTCACCACCAGCACTACAGCGCCGCCGACATTCCGTTCCCCCGCGCCGTGTGTGTGTGTGTGTGTGTGTGTGAGAGAGAGAGAGAGTGTGTTTCCTCCCGGTTTCCTCCTGCGCAGATCCGCTCAGATCTTCACCTCCACAGCGTCTCAGTGCGGGCTGTCCGCCGCGTGCCTCCGCGCTCCCCCCGAACCACCACCATCATCATCATCATCATCATCACCTTCCTCCTCCTCTTCATCATCAGTAGCGTCTCAGACTCACAGCGCGCGCATCCTCCGGTGACAAGAGGCAGCCGCGAGCCTCTGGAATGACACGCGCACGCGCACTCACACACACACACTGTCTACGTCATCGCATCATCAGCATCATCATCATCACGGTAAAAAAAAAAAAAAACTACATGATAAAAAAATACAGAGCGTCAGTATGTGTGTGTGTGTGTGTGTGTCTGATCAGCTGATTAATATTGATTAGATCCCCGTCTGCACCATAACACCGGTGCAGTGTGTGTTCTCACTCCTCTCATCACCATCAGCATTAACCTGATCTACACTATAGCACTTCTATTGGATCAGCCTTCACTCCCCATGTGCATCAGTGACCCCTGACCCCATGACCCTGTCACCAGTTTTCCTTCCTTGGATCACTTTTGGTATCAGACCAGGAACGTCCCACAGGGGCTGCAGCTTTGGGGTCACTCTGAGCCAGTCCTCAAGCCATCACAGTCTGGCCCTTAGCAGCCTTAGCAAAGTCACTCAAATCCTTAAGCTTAACCATATGTCCTGCTTCCGAAACATCCACCTCCGGGAAAAAATGTTCACTTGCTGACTATTGTAACAAGATAGTAAAAATGTAGCTACTGTGAGACGGGCCAGATTGTGATGGCTAGACGACTGGGTCAGAGCGACTCCAAACCTGCCGCTCCTGTGGGTTGTTCCTGGTCCGCAGTGGTCAGGACATGCCAAGGCTGGGCCGCGTAGTCCAGTCCAATAGAAGTGCAACCGCAGGTGTGAAAAGCCTCAAAACAGGTGGAAAATAGCTACAAACACCCCGAACCTGATCAGAATGAAGAAAGACATATTCTCTCCCCACCTGTTTTTGCTCTAAGCATTCTGATTGGCTGAGTTAATCGCCCACACTCTGATACGGCTCGTTTAATAACTATGTAAACACATTTTCTGGAGATCTCCAAGAATACAGCTGTTCCTGATCCATCCAGGAACCCCATCCATCCAGCAGGTGGTAGTGTGAAGCCCTTATGACTCTGCTTTATCAGCACGCTGCTGATCTCAGGCCGTCTCAGGGTACAGCAATACGCACATTATTAACACAACAAACTACACAATACCATACAACCCCAACACACACACAATGACATCATCACACACTGTACTGTACATTGTGGCTTTTCAGCATAATTGTGCATTATTTGTTTGTGATCTTATACTGTGCCTGAAGAACGCAATTCATTTATCTACAGATTTTACTCAAGCAGAATTGCACTGCTACTGTTTTGCGTTTGCTGGCTTTACGTCTCTAAGTGGCGCTATAACCACAGGCTGAGGCCTCAGGTCTGAGTTCATTCTCTCAAGCATTAATGAGCTGCAGCTCATCGGCAGCTGATGATACTGTAGCGTATAAATTCAAGCCAAACATTGTAATTAAATGAACGCATAATCACAGCACTAAAATTACAGTACAAATTTAGAATTTAAATTAAATATAGTCATTTCTCATCTACATTGAATTTAACAAAAGTAAACAGTGACACACAGTGAGACTTTAGATTTTTTTTCATGTTGAATTAGAGAATCCCCAAAAGGGTTTTGTGTCATACTTTGTGTAGTAGATTTATTAACTTAAATAAATGACCATAAAATTTAAACATAAACCGACGTCAGTCAGCAGCGCTGGTGTTTTTGCATTCTTATGATAAGAATGAAATGCAGTAGGCTGTCATGATCATCATAATTTTATTTAATAAATCAATTTAAATGTACATTTCTACATTTCAGTAGCACATAGTGCATCGCGCGCAGCTTTAGTCAAAGCGCACACGCGCTGATGTGACCCTGAGTGAATAAACAGACCGGATCAGCAGTTAATTTTCATCAACTTGTTCGTGGGGAAATTAATACGTCTTTTTTCCAAAAAGTTTATTGCCAAAAAATGTTTGTTAATAAATTAATGTTTTAAAAAAACGGCGCATGTCAGATTCTCGTCTCCTTGTGTGCAAGATGACGTGGACAGTGAGGATGGCTGTGGATAATCTACACTCTGGCGAATCCGTGAAACCGGTTTGATAACTTCACCCCGATCGTGAGAACAGGGAGTACAGTAGCTGGGGGTCTGCGGCTTTTCACCTCGGGGGGGCGCTGTTGCGTGCTATTCTACGAGTAGACTGTATTAATTTGTTGCATTTCTGGGGGAGTGTGTCTGCGGGTTTAGGGATAAATCTGCTCATATCTGCGTTTACCAGCCTTTTGATCAACAGCACTCACTTTCACTTTGCAAAAGATAATAGTGAGCCAGTAGGCACTTTATTTTTCATATAACTTAAAAAGCTGAATGAAGTTAAATTTACACAATACATTAATAATTGCGTTTGCTTTAGACTATCTATACTACAATATCATATATTTATGTCTAACACTGTTTTATTACAGTTTGTAATTTATCAGAGACTTTCAAGTCAATTTCAATCACTCTAAACACATCCCATGATTTTTATGCAATTTTAAAAATAACTGAATAAAAGTAGTCCTTGCATTCTGTTTCAAGACATCCTTAATTGACCTTAGTTTACCGAGAGATAATTGATAATATGTTAAAAATGTTAATATTTTGACTCGCCTCAAATATGGATAGTCATCTGAAACATGCAACTTTACATGTTCACTCGCTCTAACGTTAACCTAGAAAGTGTGTAGCTGTCACAGATAAACTCTAGTTTTGTTCGGAATATTTCTGGTCACATTTCGAAATAATATTCAACATCGTATTTGTAATTGTTCATTTGATATATAATATATATATATATATAAATACGGAATTTGTGCCACCTCCAGGAGAAAACGAGTAGCGATACACTGACCAGTCGTGTGGTTTTATTAGCTGTGTGTTGAGCGCAAGACGAAGAAAAGTGTGTAAATATATATCTCTTAATGTTCCTGAGTCCTGATTGGAAGGCACGCGGTATGTTTGTATTTTGATTATCATGCCTTTGTAATGTATGCTAAAATTTGTTTTGAGAAAAGTTTTGAAATACGTTATAGGACTAATTGAACTGCGTCATGGCGCCTTCACTTCACAATCTGTAATTCTGATTGTAATATTGTTTATTTTCATGTTTGTAGTTTTTTCACGGTGGCCATTTGATGTTTGTGGAGTTGACTGTCCTCACGTTGAGAAGATGTCATTAAAATGTGAAAGTATCGAAGGCATCAGTTGAAAAGTGATTTTTCTGGTCAGGAAAAAATCTCGGGAGCCGTTATAAAGTGTTTATGCTGAATAGTAGCGCGCGCGCTGCATTACATGTGTGACGACATTGTGATTTTGTGAACTTGAGCATGTGAAAAAATGAACCGAAACTCTGTGTACACTCGCCTCACAGACGTGAAAAATATATTATAAAATAGTCTATATACTTATAGACCGTGAAATGTCTGCTTTTATATAAACTAATGGAAAACTAATTTCAGATGATGTAATTTGCATGAAATGTGAATATGCTGTAGGCGCACCCCCTGCAGCGGAGATTTCAGTCTTTTTGCGCCGCCTGGTGGTCATTTCAGGCATGACTTTAAAAGGCAACTACCTAATAGACAAATACCTAATTCTGCCTAGGAGTTAAGGATGTTAAGTTGAGTTAAGTTAGCCTGTGTGTTCAACCTATCTCTGTCAGTTCTCACATGTCCTCTGCACATGATCCTGACAAACTCCACAACATCTTCTCCTCACGACTCAACCCACCGACTCCTCCTGCCCCTTCCTCTCTGACTGCTGACGATTTTGCCACATTTACAATGGGAAAATTGCAGCAATCCGCTAGTCCTTCGCTCCCAACCAATCTCCTACAGCAGAACCTCAGGACTTTCCCTTCCCTCCCTTAGCAGAATTCTCCAACCTGTCATCTGATGAGATTCAGCAGATCATCTCATCATCTAACTCCACCACCTGTTCATTAGACCCAATCCCTTCCACAAATCTCCAGGCCATCTCACGAGACCTCCTTCCCTTCACCACAACCATCATCAACCATTCCTTATCATCTGGTCATGTTCCTCCTGCTTTTAAGAAATCAAGGGTTATTCCCATCCTCAAGAAGCCCTGCCTGGAACCATCAGAAGTTAACAACTACCGAACATTATCACTTCTCACTTTTATTTCCAAAATTCTTGAAAGGACTGTTTATAACCAAATGTCTCTTTATCTCTCAAAGAAAAACCTTACTGATCCCAACCAATCTGGATTCAAAGTGGCACATTCCACAGAGACGGCCCTTCGGTCAGTCACTGAGAAGCTCCATGCTGCTAGATCTGCTAATCTGTCATCTGTTCTGATCCTCCTGAACCTGTCAGCTGCATTTGACACAGTGAACCACAAGATCCTATTATCTACTCTTACAAGCCTTGGAATTTGTGGAACAGTGTGGCAATGGTTTGCTTCTTACCTAGAAGATAAGTCATATGAGGTGACATGGAGGGGATCCACATCTGCCCCACGTAGACTATACTGGTGTCCCGCAGGGCTCAGTACTTGGGCCCCTTCTGTTCTCACTCTATACCCGGTCTCTTCGTAAGGTCGTATCATCACATGGATTTTCATACCACTGTTATGCAGATGACACCCAACTTATTCTCTCATCTCCTCCCTCTGACACTCAGGTTTCCACCCGGGTCTCAGCATGTCTGGCAGACATCTCATCCTGGATGGCAGCTCATCAGCTGAAGCTCAATCTGAGTAAAATCGAACTGTTGTTCATCCCTGGTGACTCATCCCCAAGTCAAGACCTTGTGATATTCCTGGACAACAATCAAATCACTCCTTCAGCCACTGCCCGCAATCTTGGGGTAATCGTGGACAATCATCTGTCATTTTCCCCACACAACCCTACTCGCTCTTGTAGATTTCTTCTTTACAATATCAGATGAATCTGCCCATTCTTTCTTCACAGGCTACTCTGCACTGGCTTCCTGTAGCTGCCCGCATCAAATTCTAAACACTGATGCTTGCTTACAAAGCTAAAAATGGCCCAGCACCCACTTACCTCTCTGCTCTAATCACACCATGCACTGCACCACGTTCCCTCCGATCCTCCATCACTGCTCGCCTCATCCCACCATCTCAGGGATCGAGGGCGGCATTCATCCAGACTCTTTTCTGTTCTGGCACCTAGGTGGTAGAACGAACTTCCTCTAGATGTTCGTACAGCAGAGACTTTGACGATCTTTAAATGACGACTCAAGACGTACCTGTTTCTCTAACCCTAACCCAAACCCTAACCTCACACAGACACACTGCTGTTTAGTCTCAATCCTCAGTGTGTGTGTGTGTGTGTGTGTGTGTGGACATGCTTAATAGTTTTCACTATTAAACACAGCTCTGATTTATACGGTACGTTTCTTCCCTATGCTACTTCATTGCTTTCATTCTCTCCTTGTTAATAGGAGAATTTTGTTGAGCTGGAAATCCTCTACCCCTCCATAAGCAACAGGATGTCTTGAAAAAATGACAGTGTTTTTAAAACTAGACAAGGTTTTAATTAAAATGGAAACCCATTCTGACATACATCAAGGATTTGAAGGAATTACCTAGCACATAATTTGGTACGTGGAAACTTGTTTCTTATATCTTTTATTCAATTCATTTAAATTCAATTTTATTTATATAGAGCGTTTAACTATTGTCATTGTCACAAAGCAGCTTTACACAATCAAAAGAAAATGAAAGTTTATATGAAACGTGTGTGTGAGTCAGAATGATCAGATGGTCTCTGATGAACGAGCCGAGGGCGACGGTGCTGAGGGAAAAACTCCCTGAGATGTGAAGAGGAAGAAACCTTGAGAGGAACCAGACTCAGCAGGGAACCCATCCTCATCTGGGTGATAACGGAGAGCAGGGATTTGATCTGCACTCATACTGTGTGTTAGGAGGCTGCAAGTTCAGTAGAACAGGAGACGTGTTAAAGTTCATATGGAGTCCAGTTGGTTATTGGAGACTCAGGAAGACTAGGAAACTCCAGTCCTGAACTATCGAGAGACTGCAGTCACGAGTCCTCAGAGAACAGCTGTCTGCATCAGCCGAGGACAGGAGCGTCTTCATGGTGAAGTGGAACCGTCCCCAGTCACCACACGCGTCCCAGACAGACCACACAGGGCTCCATGTGACCAGATCTCCAACCAGAAGAGGGACACCAGGACGAGTCAGACAGGTCCAGAGGACAGAGGGGGTCAGGAGAGACACGTGTAGTGAGACAGAGAGACAGGGAGAGGGAAAGAGAGAGAAGAGGGGAGAGCAGAAGAGAAGGAGAGATAACAGTTAAGTCTGGTCACAGTCACATAATGTATAAGATGAATGTACAGTGTGGGCCATTTATATGGATACACCATAATAAAATGGGAACGGTTGGTGATATTAACGTCCTGTTTGTGGCACATTAGTATATGTGAGGGGGCAAACTTGTCAAGATGGGTGGTGACCATGGTGGCCATCTGGAGGTCAGCCATCTTGGATCCAACTTTTGTTTTTTCAATAGGAAGAGGGTCATGTGACACATCAAACTCATTGGGAATTTCACAAGAAAAACAATGGTGTGCTTCGTTGTAACGTAACTTTATTCCTTCATGAGTTATTTACAAGTTTCTGACCACTTATAAAATGTGTTCAATGTGCTGCCCATTGTGATGGATTGTCAATGCAACCCTCTTCTCCCACTCTTCACACACTGATAGCAACAGCGCAGGAGAAATGCCAGCACAGGCTTCCAGTATCCATAGTTTCAGGTGCTGCACATCTCGTATCTTCACACCATAGACAATTGCCTTCAGATGACCCCAAAGATAAAAGTCTAAGGGGGTCAGATCGGGAGACCTTGGGGGCCATTCAACTGGTCTGACACTAACCCACATTGGATAGATCCCTCCAAGACTGTTGGAACAAAAAATTGATGGTATGTTGTGGTATATGGAGTACAAAGATAGTGGGGCCATTCTTCATCAATTGAAACCTCAAGGCCACTGGATATTTGAAATTGCTACATGATGATGTGTTTCCCTCTTTATGCACTGAAGCTCACGTTCCCTGAGTTTTTCCAGCAAGATGGTGCACCACCACATTATTGGTGTCAGGTCCGAGCATTCCTAGATCAACAGTTTCCTGAAAAGTGGATTGGTCGTCGTGGCCCAGTTGAATGGCCACCAAGGTCTCCTGATCTTATATTAACGCTTATAATAATAATCGATATTAATGCTTTATACGTCAAAAGTAGTATTTTAAAATGGATGTGAAATTTCACAGGGAGCCAGTGCAGTGTAGATAAGATAGGGGTGATGTGCTCGTATCTTCTGGTTTTTCTGGTCTCTTCTGTACTAACTGAAGCTTGTTTATACACCTAGTTGAACAACCAGACAGTAAGATGTTACAATAGTCCAACTCTGTATCATTAAGTGACAAAATATTCCTTATCTTAATATTTCTGAGGTAAAAGAATGCTATATTGGTAATATCATCTATAGTTTCAATATATGTGTATTTTTTATTCATATATTTTTAATTCATGTTTTATATTCTTAATTGGAATATTTTCTTTTTTTATTATATTTTATAATATTGTTATTTCATATTCTTTATTTGAATACTCGTTTTTTTAGGTCATGGACAGTCGTACAAGCATTTCACTGCATATCATACTGTGTATGAAACAAATAAAATTTAAATTTAATACATGAGCTTCAAATAAAAGACTGCAATCTATAATCACACCAAGGTCTTTTACTGTTGATGGAACAGAAAGGCCAGGGTTATATATTTTAACACTTCACCATTAAATGAACAGCTAAACTAACGCGACATGTTTCCTTCGCTGTCTACCACTGCTGAAGATTTCTTTCCCCTGCTCTGCAGCGTTTGTGTGGTCATGTGACTACATGTGGTTAGTGTTATTGGAGCTGATTGGTCAAATGGAGTCATGTGGTAGATCCACCAGCTGCATTTCTGACAAAAATAAAGAATATCTAATGTGTAGAATAAATGGTTAGAAAAGTCGAGAGTCGAGTGTTGCCGAAAGTACTAAGGAGTGAGAGTAAAAAGTATGGTGCTGTAAAACTACTCATAGAAGTACAGTCGTGGCCAAAAGTTTTGAGAATTACATAAATATTGGAAATTGGAAAAGTTGCTGCTTAAGTTTTTATAATAGCAATTTGCATAAACTCCAGAATGTTATGAAGATGATCAGATGAATTGCATAGTCCAGGGGTGGCCAAGTACCGCAATCCTGCAGAGTTCAGCTCCAACCCTAATCAAACACAGCTGAACAAGCTAATCAAGGTCTTGAGGACTACTAAGGCTACTGGCAGGAGGGCTGGAGCTGAACTCTGCAGGATTGCGGCTCTCTAGGACCGAACTTGGCCACCCCTGGCATAGTCCTTTGCCATGAAAATTCACTTAATCCCGAAAAAAAACTTTCCACTGCATTTCATTGCTGTCATTAAAGGAGCTGCTGAGATCATTTCAGTAATCGTCTTGTTAACTCAGGTGAGAATGTTGACGAGCACAAGGCTGGAGATCATTATGTCAGGCTGATTGGGTTAGAATGGCAGACTTGACATGTTAAAAGGAGGTGATGCTTGAAATCATTGTTCTTTCATTGTTAACCATGGTGACCTGCAAAGAAACGCGTGCAGCCATCATTGCGTTGCATAAAAATGGCTTCACAGGCAAGAATATTGTGGCTACTAAGATTGCACCTAAATCAACTATTTATAGGATCATCAAGAACTTCAAGGAAAGAGGTTCAGTTCTTGTTAAGAAGGTTTCAGGGTGTCCAAGAAAGTCCAGCAGGCGCCAGGATCGTCTCCTAAAGAGGATTCAGCTGCGGGATCGGAGTGCCACCAGTGCAGAGCTGCTCAGGAATGGCAGCAGGCAGGTGTGAGCGCATCTGCACGCACAGGGAGGCCAAGACTTTTGGAAGAGGCCTGGTGTCAAGAAGGGCAGTGAAGAAGCCACTTCTCTCCAAAAAAGCATCAGGGACAGATTGATCTTCTGCAAAAAGTATGGCGAATGGACTGCTGAGGACTGGGGCAAAGTCATATTCTCGGATGAAGCCTCTTTCCGATTGTTTGGGGCATCTGGAAAAAGGCTCGTCCGGAGAAGAAGAGGTGACGCTACCATCAGTCCTGTGTCATGCCAACAGTAAAGCGTCCTGAGACCATTCATGTGTGCGGTTGCTTCTCATCCAAGGGAGTGGGCTCACTCACAATTATGTTGAAATTTTGGGTCCATGGCCTGGAAACTCTCCAGATCTTAATCCCATTGAGAACTTGTGGTCAATCCTCAAGAGGCGGGTGGACAAACAAAAACCCAGTAAAAATAATCTGACAAACTCCAAGAAGTGATTATGAAAGAATGGGTTGCTATCAGTCAGGATTTGGCCCAGGAGTTGATTGAGAGCAGCCCAGTCAAATTGCAGAGGTCCTGAAAAAGAAGCGCCAACACTGCAAATACAGACTCTTCACATAAATGTCATGTGATTGTGGATAAAAGCCTTTGAAACGTATGAAGTGCTTGTAATTATATTTCAGTACATCACAGAAACAACTGAAACAAAGATCTAAAAGCAGTTTAGTAGCAAACTTTGGGAAAACTAATATTTGTGTCATTCTCAAAACTTTTGGCCACGACTGTATATTTTTTTCAAAAAGTTATGTAAGTAAATGTAACTCATTACTACAAGTAGGATCTGAGCCACAAGAGGGCTGTTCTCTTAATTCCTACTACCTTTTCTAATCTGTGAAGGAGAATACTATGATCAATGGTGTCAAAAGCTGCACTGAGGTCCAGTAACACAAGTATAGTGACGCAACCCTGATCAGAGGCCCATAGGAGGTCGTTTACTACTTTACACCCGGTGAAGTACACTTCGGAATGGAACGCAGCCAATGTGTTTAGCGCATCATTAAATCTTTTTCTGAATGTGATTCAGAGTGAAACATTAACTATCTGTGTGTGTGGTCTCTTCTCAGCAGAGTGGGGGCGCTGTAGAGCTCCTAGGTCAGTCCTTTAGTTAGAAGTAAAATGAATATTAGTGAAATGAATGAATGAAATGAATATATATGAAGTGAAATGAATATTAGAGAGAAACTGAGGAATGTAGTTTAAGGTCATCATGTATGGTTTATTTAAAACCCTTCTGCTGTTTTGCTGAAAATTAAACAAAAAGAGACGACACTCTGCTGTCAGTTCACCTCGATCAGCTACAGGAGGTGGAGCTTGTACAAGACTTACCCACACTGCTTTAATCGGATGTAAATTAGCAGAAATAATGCTGACAAAACTAATAACAGTTTCAACACCAATTACACTCCACACACACTCTCTTTATACATATGCACCCTACACACACACACACACACACACACTACGTGGCCTTGGTGAGCTGCGCTCTGTGCTCCTCCTGGTTCTGCTGTGAGTTCTCCCACGGTCTCGGTCCACGGATATTCGTCCAGCTGTCCAAATCCACCTGCTGCAGCTTCTACACACACACACACAAGTGCAAGTCACCAAGGTTGCTTTGAACACACAATTTCATTAAAACCAAGACTTTGACTGTGTGTGTGTGTGTGTGTGTGTGTGTGTGTGTACCTCGTATTCTTCCTGCAGGATGCTTGTGTGAGGGTGCGACTTGACTCGGGCTTCCAGCACAGGGTCCATCTGCAACACAAAACACACACTTGTTTGGATTTAACACAAATTATACTCCTCTGTGTGTGTGTGTGTGTGTGTGTGTGTGTGTGTGTGTGTGTGTGTGAGAGAGAGAGTTTACCTTCCTCTTTATTTTCTGAGCATCATATCGAATCTGTGTGAACTCTCTCAGACCAAACGATCCTCCAACCACAAGCATCTACACACACACACACACACACACACACACACACACACGGTCATTAATCACATCAAACATGTACACTTCACTGAGTAATAAGATCAACACACAGCACGTGATGAAGCATGGCTGCATTTCAGTGTGTGTGTGTGTGTTTGGGTCAATACAGTATCAGTATGGTGCAGGAGCAGTGGCGGTCCGGTGGCAGGAGGGGGCGCTGGTGCAGCAGAGCACGCGCTGATACGCAGGTTTCACGCAGACACGCGCGCGCCTGTGTAGAGTTTGTTCTCGCGCTGTGCGTTTTGTGTAGAAACAGAACCGGAAATGGCGTTAAAGATCGAAGTGTGTCAATAACTCACCAGCATAGGCACTCCGTACCTAACCGTCCGGCTCCTCTGCAGGTTCCTCACCTGTCTCCACATCCTCACACACACAGTGACATACACTGACCGCTCCAGATGAGTTAGCGCTTAGCTAACACAACCGAACAGCGGGGGATTCTGGGAGCTGGAGTTCTTTCTTTCTTTCTATCTATGGCTAAACTCGCCTCAACGCACGTGAATACTCAAAGACTCTGCTACACTGTGGAATACAAAGCCATAAATACAATACGATCATAAACATACAGCCATAAACACCCGTCCTAACAGATAAGTGAATGGAGGAATATTACTTCCGGGTTCGGTCTGTGGAAACGCCGCGCTTCTTTAAACCCTCCGCATAAACCAGGCCTGTGACTAAAGGTTCCGCTTTTATTCGGTTCCCACTTCTTTCTAGTGTGTTTTAAGTTCCTGTTAAGCACAAAACTACAAACACATATTACACTACATGGTCTGCTCCAGATGTAATCCTATAAAACAAGCTGTAGAATAAACTATCAGTTATAAAGTCCCAAGTTGTTTTTTTTTTCCGTATCATTCACTGCATTGTGGCTGATCTCTCTCTCTCTCTCACACACACACACACACACACTCCTCTCACACACTCTTTACCCTCCTGCCATCTGGACACATCCAGACAGCTTCTTTACACAAGCCATCCGTCTCCTCAACAAAAAGGGACTGAACTGATAAACATCACACGCGCAAACACACTGATCATCACTATCAAACTACTGTTCACACCAACCTGTAATCGCTCTTTTGTACAATATTTATAACTTTTTTTTTCAAAACCTTTTTCTATCTTTGCTGCTACTTACAAGGAATGTTACTGCTTACCTCATTACCTCATCACTTCATCACCTCATCACCTCATTATCTCATCACCTCATTACCTCATCACTTCATCACCTCATCACCTCATTACCTCATCACTTCATCACCTCATCACTTCATCACCTCATCACCTCATTACCTCATCACTTCATCACCTCATCACCTCATCACCTCATCACCTCATCACCTCATCACTTCATCACCTCATCACCTCATTACCTCATCACTTCATCACCTCATCACCTCATTACCTCATCACTTCATCACCTCATCACTTCATCACCTCATTATCCCATTACCTCATCACCTCATCACCTCATTACCTCATCACTTCATCACCTCATCACCTCATTACCTCATCACTTCATCACCTCATCACCTCATTACCTCATCACTTCATCACCTCATTATCTCATCACCTCATCACCTCACCACCTCATCATCTCATTACCTCATCACCTCATTACCTCATCACTTCATCACCTCATTACCTCATCACTTCATCACCTCATCACTTCATCACCTCATTATCCCATTACCTCATCACCTCATCACCTCATTACCTCATCACTTCATCACCTCATCACCTCATTACCTCATCACTTCATCACCTCATCACCTCATTATCTCATCACTTCATCACCTCATGACCACCAAGTATTGAAATGTCATGATGCGTTGTAACTTTGTCGCTCTTGTTTGTACATTTGCACATTATGTTGTCTCTTTTGTATAGAACTATAGTTTTCTGTTAATCTCAATTAAAAGATGATAAAAAAAAATTCCATCTGTCTTGTCTTAGCTAGTCAGCTATATAGGTTTAGTTATCTAGTTAGTTCTTGTTAATCTATGTTGTTAATCTATGTTGGGTGTAGCACCTTGGTCCTGGAAGTACATTGTTTTGTGTCACTGTGTACTAAACTATATATGGTTGAAATGACAATAAAAGCCTACTTGACTTGATTATATTCAACAGTCACTAAGAGAAATAATCTGTCTAACCTTGTGGTGCTGAATAGAGGTGTGGTTGTATATTACAGGTAGTCCCGAAATTACGAACATTCGAGTTACGAATTTCCCCAGATACGGGTCACGGCTCTACTTCCGGTTCAATCATGGAAGTAGCTCATGTGTATTGTAGAAAAAACAGACACTGCAGTGCACCTGATACCAATGAGTCCAATTATGTAATATTTTTAGTGTGTAAATGAAGGTAAAAAAGGCTAAAGGCCAGTATATTTTATGTATGTGTATGTGTGTGCCTCACTTTTTTGATGAATCAGTCCGGGGTCATGATAATAGAAAATGTCTTTCTTGTCACAATAAACCTAATTTTGGAAAATATTCAACAAAACAGACTATAGTACAGTGGAAAACAGCTCTGAGACAATATGTCATCCGGGATTCCCCTCGCGATTGAAAGGCGCAGAGACAACACCTTATTGTGAGATTAATTTCCTTCGGTGCAGTTAAGGTTTTTGGCCACATGATGGCATGTGGATTGGTATGCTTTACATTGTATATATTTGTGTCAAAGGCGTGAAACACTCACTTTGTCGGACTTAAGAACAAATTGGACTCATGAACGTGCTTCCAGAACGGAACCCGTTCATAAGTCGAGGACTACCAGTCTTACAGGTGAGAAATGGAAAAAGTCGATCAGATAAAGATGAAGTTTTGTCTTAAAACGACTGTGGTGTGTTAAAATTCACTTCTACCACTTCAGCGCTGTTATTTCAGCCAAAGTGAAAATATGAACTAATCCCAGTCAAAATATTCACTTTATCTTTCCTAATTAATATCTATTGGTGCAGGTGTGTGTTTACATTGAGACAGTAGTGCATTAGTGCAGGTTGGGCCATTTATATGGATCCACCTTAATAAAATGGGAATGGTTGGTGATATTAACGTCCTGTTTGTGGCACATTAGTATACGTGAGGGGGCAAACTTGTCAAGATCGGTGGTGACCATGGTGGCCATTTGGAAGTCGGCCATCTTGGAGCTTGATGTGGTGCGCAATAGGCTTTCCTGAAAATATTAATGACGTCTGACCGATATGATGCAGTTCTTTGTCAAACATTCAGAAACATCTCTCTCTCTCACACAGCATTAAAGAAACCAAAGAACAAGACTTGTTTTTTATTCATTTAAACTTTTTATTTAAGCCAGGTGAAGAAAAATATTTTTTTGGTTCTGTATAATAAAATATGTTAACTTTCTTATGAAGAGAAAAAAAAACAACATGAATTAAAAACAGAAGTTTTTTCTCTCTCTCTCTCCCCTTGAGTACAAAAGCCGGGGAAGATTTTTCATGTTGCACAAGCAGAAGCAAAACAGAGCAGGAAGTGGGTTTGGAAAGGCGGGATATAAACTGGTAAAAAATCTGAGCGAGCGTCGCAGAGCCATGCTGAGACACGCCCACTCGCTGACCTGAGATCAGTACACCCGGATCAGTGCACTACTCAGGGGAGACAACGAGAGCTTGATGTGGTGCGCAATAGGCTTTCCTGAAGCTGTATTCACCTCTCTGTAGAAGTGCACTACACAGGGAGTGAAGTAATGTCGTCTGCACCCTCAAGAATGCGCTGTAGAGCCAATACGAGTGTAGGATTTGGGGGATTGTCTCTGGGTGACTCTGTAGTGCACTACATGTCCTGCTCCCTGTACAAGTGTCCAAGCTCCCAGGTTCACATGCAGTGCACTACACGACTCACAGGGAACTAATAAACACTGCTCCCTGTGTGTGTGTGCTACAACGGGATGAAAACATGAGACAATGTAGTGCACTCCACTTCAGTAACACGACCGACGCTCTGGAATGGAAGTGCTCCCTACTGCGTCTACAGCACACTATTCAGTGTGTAGGGACAACTAACCCTCAGGGAATGAAGAACAACTGTGTGTGTGTGTGTGTGTGTGTGTGTGTGCTGCACTAAACGTGCTCTCATACTGCTTCTTCTATTAGTGCACTACGTAGGGTGTAAACGAACAGCATGGACACAGGCTTGCTCTCAGATCAGCACAGTGAGCTCAGCAGCTACAGAGCAGGAAACTTTGTGCGCGCGTGTGTGTGCGTGTGTGTGTGTGTGAGTATGTAATGAACAGAACAGTCAGAGGTCAGAGGTCGCTCTCTCCGTACAGGGCGGTGGAGAAGGACATGTAGTCGAGCGCCCCAGGCACGGCGTCGCTCCCTCTGTAGGGCGCCATGCGCGAGATACAGTACTCAGCCTGATCAGGGGGCAGCTCGCGCCTCAGCTCCTCCGCCAGGATGTAGTTCTACACACACACACACACACACACACACACAAATTAATTAGCAAATGCAGACAAATATTAATTTAAACAAACATTAAAACCAAAATATGAAATGTTCATGTGTTTTATGTCACTGATTATCAAATGGCGCAAAATTAACACTCGTGTTCATTCAGATGATTAAATACACAGTACAGCTTTCACCCTGTTAATTACACTAAATGTAGTCTACATGGACTCCACATTAACATCAATTAACATCTATTAACAACTGTTCTACTGAACTTGCAGCCTCCTAACACACAGTATGAGTGCAGATCAAATCCCTGCTCTCCGTTATCACCCAGATGAGGATGGGTTCCCTGCTGAGTCTGGTTCCTCTCAAGGTTTCTTCCTGTCACCATCTCAGGGAGTTTTTCCCTCAGCGCCGTCGCCCTCGACTCGTTCATCAGGGATCATCTGATCATTTTTGCACACTGTATTGTTATGCAGTGTAGGATAGTGTTGTGTACTGTAGTGTTGTGTAGTGTAATGTAGTGTAGTGTTGCGTAGTGTAGTGTAGTATAGTGTTGTGTAGTGTTGTGTAGTATTGTGCAGTTTAGTGTATTGTTATGTAGAGTAGTGTAGTGTAGTATAGTGTAGTGTTATGTAGTGTAGTGTTGTGTAGTGTACTATAGTGTTGTGTAGTGTAGTGTAGTGTTGTGTAGTGTAGTGTAGTATTGTGTAGTGTAGTGTAGTATTGTGTAGTATAGTATAGTATAGTGTAGTGTTGTGTAGTGTAGTGTTGTGTAGTATAGTGTAGTGTAAGGTAGTGTAGTATAGTATAGTATAGTATAGTGTAGTGTAGTGTTGTGTAGTGTAGTGTTGTGTAGTATAGTGTAGTGTAAGGTAGTGTAGTATAGTATAGTATAGTATAGTGTAGTGTAGTATAGTATAGTGTAGTGTTGTGTAGTGTAGTGTTGTGTAGTATAGTGTAGTGTAAGGGAGTGTGTTGTAAGGTAGTGTAG